>JAXRKP010000775.1:5000-17500 GCA_037039925.1 Doris montereyensis | reverse complement strand
GGTCGGACTTGTGTCTGTAAATAACACAAACGTCTACAAACAGTCAGACTTGTGTCTGTAAGTAACACAAACGTTTAAAAACAGTCAGACTTGTGTCTGTAAATAACACAAACGTCTACAAACAGTCGGACTTGTGTCTGTAAGTAACACAAACGTCTGCAGACAGTCGGACTTGTGTCTGTAAGTAACACAAACGTCTACAAACAGTCGGATTTGTGTCTGTAAGTAACACAAACGTCTACAAACAGTCAGACTTGTGTCTGTAAGTAACACAAACGTCTACAAACAGTCGGACTTGTGTCTGTAAGTAACACAAACGTCTACAAACAGTCGGACTTGTGTCTGTAAGTAACACAAACGTCTACAAACAGTCGGACTTGTGTCTGTAAGTAACACAAACGTCTACAAACAGTCGGTCTTGTGTCTGTAAGTAACACAAACGTCTGCAGACAGTCGGACTTGTGTCTGTAAAAGTAACACAAACGTCTACAAACAGTCAGACTTGTGTCTGTAAGTAACACAAACGTCTGCAGACAGTCGGACTTGTGTCTGTAAGTAACACAAACGTCTACAAACAGTCAGACTTGTGTCTGTAAGTAACACAAACGTCTACAAACAGTCGGACTTGTGTCTGTAAGTAACACAAACGTCTACAAACAGTCGGACTTGTGTCTGTAAGTAACACAAACGTCTACAAACAGTCGGACCTGTGTCTGTAAGTAACACAAACGTCTACAAACAGTCAGACTTGTGTCTGTAAAGTAACACAAACGTCTACAAACAGTCAGACTTGTGTCTGTAAGTAACACAAACCTCTACAAACAGTCAGACTTGTGTCTCTAAGTAACACAAACGTCTGCAGACAGTCGGACTTGTGTCTGTAAGTAACACAAACGTCTGCAGACAGTCGGACTTGTGTCTGTAAGTAACACAAACGTCTACAAACAGTCGGACTTGTGTCTGTAAGTAAGACAAACGTATGCAAATACTCAGACTTGTGTCTGTAAGTTAGGAAATCGTATGCAAACAGTCGGACTTGTATCTGTAAATATGGCAATCGTCTGCAAACAATCGAACGTGTCTGTAACTATGGCAATCGTCTGCAAAAGGTGGACTTGTTACTGTACGTGATTTGAGAAAGCACTAAATATGGGAGAGAAATGAAGCAAAGCAACCTGGTGGCTGAATGCTACCAACTTATGCAACGAACATTTTTTTCAACGAAATTAAACCAGACAGCACTTTACAATGATCCATTCTATTTTTTTTTTAACAACCCACTAATGTCTAAAAATTGATTCTATACAAATGTTTCAGATTCGGTGTTAGTTTCTATCATAGTGCAATCGAATGGAACAGTTTCCGCAAGCAATTTTTCTGAAACTTACCCTCTGAATAACTACATCATTCTTTTAACAATATCAGTGATCTCAACTGATGGCTTTGCATATCAATGGAAGTACAACAAAGATAAGGAAGAACTAAAACATCAATTAAAATTGCTTTTAAAAAAGATTACTAGAGCAAACCTTCCGAGGATTTCAAAATTGAAAAAGATACATTGACTGATTATATGATATGATATATAGTTTAAGTGCTAGACAATGTTCCTCTGTCGAGTTATAAATTGGAAGTTATCTCAGTGATAAGCTTCGTGAAGTCAAACAAATCCCATAAACAGTATACTAATGCATATACATTGAAGTTATCTCAGTGATAAGCTTCGCAAAAGTCAAACAAACCCCATAAACAGTATAGTAATGCATATAAATTGAAGTTATCTCAGTGATAAGCTTTGTGAAGTCAAACAAACCCCATAAACAGTATAGTAATGCATATAAATTGAAGTTGTCTCAGTGATAAGCTTCCTAAAGTCAAACAAACCCCATAAACAGTATAGTAATGCATAGAAATTGTGTGTACCATTCCAATGTGTGTGTGTGGAGGATCCTTATAACATTAAAGAGGGGACGTAGAAAACATGCAATAGGTCAAGGCATTCTGAACGCTTTGATATTACTCCTCTGCTTGATTGTTTGTGTGCAACTTTATTTGTTGATTATGATGTCACGTTGCCATTCTCACTCTTTCAACTAAACCAGTTTAGCCACGTAGGAAAGACATAATAATATGCGTCAAAAATACTACCAGGATTTACATCGACATTCACTGACACCTGCATAGTGTAATGGCGTGAGTCGAAAACATTGACGGCCAGCCTACTTGTATTGATCCACGGTAATTGAAGGCCTTCGTATAGAATGAACCCTTTTGGGCATTATCTGGACCAAAATTGTTTTTTGAATGCTGTAGGAAAAAGGTAAACTCATCTTTGCCAAGAACAAGTCTGGGCATGAGGCCTTGCAGCAGATGTTGTATCGTGGATGTATAATCTCCGGAGTTGACATTGCTTGATTCATGGAAATACCACATTTCGTTCCGATCTGTTTTCTCTATAAACCAGGAGATTCGTGCTTTGGCATGTGTCCCACACCTCTGACCATAGTCCCGGTGAAGAATGATATTGTTGACTGTTCCATTAGTATGGAGTTCTCGTCCGTATTAAAGTTGAAACCTTGGTTTCATGTCCAAAGTAAATAGCGGTATAACCTGTCAAATGGCCTCCATTTTCGGACAGGTGATCCATGTGAAGTGAATGGACAGATGGAGAAGAGCGACACTGATATGTGACTCGAATATCATAACCATATATTATGTGCTGAAGAATATCAGAATATGATCCATATTCTGGGTCTCCGTACTGATTATTAACATATATTTTTTCCCAACAGAAATCAGCGGTCCAAAACAAATCAGCGTTTATATCGGATTCAATCGGCATCTGGGTATTGTTCAAAATGTCTAAATTAAAGACAGACGAAAGGGTAAAATAGTGCCGATTCCCAGCATTCACAAACTCGGTTTTGAACGTTAAACCACCTGGGGTTTGGAAAGATACGTCGAGCCAAACTCCGAAATGAGAAAGGTTTGGAGTTGTTTAAACGAATCGAAACTGATAACAATGGATATGATCGCAATACGTTCTCTTCGCGTCTTTCCACTAGCTGCAAAAGGGTAACCATCTTCTACTGCAGACAAGAGATTTTCAATGCTGCTCCAATAATACCACTGGACATGCCAATTTCTAGAAGAAGAGTGGACGTAGAGATGCCGCATTTTTAGCCGGTTTCTTAACAAACCAACTAATTGTGGCTGGAAAATGTTGATTGTCCGCGTCATATGCGACTGAATGCACCCAACCAGATGTACTGGCCTGCACTCTAGTCCAAGAAACATTTCCGACATAGATATCGAAATGCCATGAAAACATTTGGGCAATCACTGTTTGGTTTATAACCCATACAGAGTCTACATTGTACAGTGACGCCTCCCTGTTGTTGTCATGCCATGTTTCTATCAATACTCGCACCTGAGATCCTTGAAGTATCATGCTGATCAGGTTAGATAAACTTCCATTAACCATCTTTTCCACTTCATGGTGTAATACCATTTCCCAAAGGCTGGGAGCACAAAGACGGCGATTTCTGGTAATGTCTGATTCCCTGGCGTATAATAGAGATCTGTACAAGATTTTACTCTATCTGTAACTAACCCACAATATGGATGACCTGAGAACAGAAAGATAAAAAAGAAGGGAAAATAACACGGAATAAAATACCACATTGTGTAAAACAAAATAAATATGAAAACTAATTTCAACGCATTATCATCAATAACGTAATTTGATTTACCTTAATACAACATAAGTGTTGTTATATATAAATCATGTAAAGTAAAAGATACTTAGGGAACATTTTAATTGTTTAGGCGATTTAAAAGGTGTGTGTTAAATTTATGCTATAGTTCTACATGTACTTTGTTGTATATAAAACACATCTAGGAATGAAAGGATCAACACATTAATTAGCATTGTGTAACAGAGTTACTTTTTTCTCTAAAGGATATTTCCGGAAGTAAATGAAAACACATGACGTATTTGACCTTAGCGTATGAAGGCCTCTAGAGATTGTGACGTAACCGTTTTGCTGTGCCCTACTACTTGATTTCTTTATGTCTAGAAAGAAGGACACATGTCTACAATTGTGTGGAATGGTATCAAACCTTCGTGTATTCTCTTGAATGTTCTGGAAATTTCTGTCTCTGGAAGAGTCTTTGTTTTAAAGTATAAAAGTGTAGTTTATCTACGATTGCAGAGTGCGAGAAAATAGATTCGACAAATGCGAGAGAAGTACATGACTGTGACCCCACCTTTATATGCCAACATTGTGAAATTGCTTCATTTCATTGATTGATTGTCGACTGTGAGTATAATAACGTCTTCGTTGTAATTATTGATTAAACGTTAGCGTTTCTGGATTGTGTCTATGCCTTCGTCAATCTCCAGATCAAGAGAAAATTATCTCCTCCATTACCTTTCGTAACACATTGCAACACAATGATGATATGAGTGAATGGGCTATCTTCAACAACTAAGAAGGTAATATGAGATGATATCTATCTTAGCCACTACCAATGAAACTAAATTGATTTGACTCTTGTCAGGAATCTTGACTTTCTAAACATGTCACACAAAATGGGATTGAGATCATTAATTCAATATATTGTGATGTCACACTAAGGGGATTGAGATCATTAGTATGTGATGTCATACAAAGGGTGATGAACCGTTTAAGTTTGGAATCATTAATACGTGATGTGATACAAAGGATGACTAACTGTTTAAGATGGAGATTCGTTAGTACAGGACGCCATACAGAGGGTAACGGCCTGTTTAAGATCGGGATCATTAGTACGTGATGTCATACAAAGGGTGACTAAATATTTAAGATGGAGAACATGAGTACTCGGATGTCATATAAAGGGTGACAGCATGTTTAAGATCGAGTTCATTAGTACGTCGTGCTGTCATACAAAGGCTGACAAACAGTGTAGGATTGAAATGCTAAGTAAGTAATGGCATACAGAGGGTGATGACATTTTAAGATTGTGATCATTAGTGTGGTGTCATACAAAGGGTAACAAACTGTTTAAAACTGTGGTAACTAGTACCTCATGTCATGTGAAGGGTGACGAACTGTAAGATTGAGATGATTAGTACGCGATTCATACAAAGGGTAACGAACTGTCAGATTGTAAGCATTAGTATGGAATGTCATAGAGACGGTATTGACATTTTTAAGACTGCGATCATTAGTACATGATGTCACACAAAGATGACAAACTGTTTAAGATTGTGATGATTAGTACGTTATGTCATACAAACGATGACGAACTGAACGATTAGGATGATTAGTACGTGATGTCATACAAAGGATGACAAACTGTTTAAGATTGTGATGATTAGTACGTTATGTCATACAAAGGGTGACAAACTGTATAAGATTGTGATGATTAGTGCCTTATGATAGAATGGATGACAAACTGTTTAAGATTGAGATCATTAGCACGTGATGTCATACAAAGGGGGATGAACTGTTATAAGATTGTGATAATTAGTACGTGATGTGAAACAAAGGGTGACAAACTCTTAAAGATCGAGATTATTAGTACATCATGTCATACAAAGATGACGAACTGTTAAAGATCGAGGTAATTACTACGTGATGTCATAAAAGGGCAGAAACTGTTAAAGATCGAGATCATTAGTACGTGATGTCATACAAAGGGGGACAAACTGTTTAAGATCGGGATTATTAGTACATGATGTCATACAAACGGTGACTAACTGTTTACGATCGAGATTATTAGTACGTGATGTGATACAAAGGGTGACGAACTGTTTAAGATGGCGATCATTAGTACAGATGCCATACAAAGAGAGACGAACTGTTCAAGATCGAGATTATTAGTACGTCATGTCATACAAAAGGATGACGAACTGTTTAATATCGAGATCATAAGAACATGATGCCATACAAAAGGTGACAAACTGTTTAAGATCGAGATTATTAGGTCGTGATGCGATACAAAGGATGACGAAATGTTTAAGATCGAGATCATTAGTACGTGAAGCCATACAAAGTATGACAAACCGTTTAAGATTGAGATCATTAGTACGTGATGCTATACAAAGGATGACAAAGTGTTTACGATCGAGATCATTATTATGTGATGCCATAAAAGGATGACAAACTGTTTTAAGATTGAGATCGTTAGTACGTGATGCCATACAAAGGATGACAAAGTGTTTAAGATCGAGATCATTACCACGTGATGCCATACAAAGGATGACAAACTGTTTAAGATCGAGATTATTAGTACGTGATACCATACAAAGGAAGAAGAATTGTGAAATATCGAGATCATTAGTACGCGATGCCATACAAAGGATGACAAACTGTTTAAGATTGAGATCATTAGTACGTGATGCCATACAAAGGATGACAAAGTGTTTAAGATCGAGATCATTACTACGTGATGCCATACAAAGGATGACAAACTGTTAAAGATTGAGATTCTTAGTACGTGATGCCATACAAGATGATGAACTGTTAAAGATCGAGATTATTAGTACGAGATGTCATGCAAAGGATGATGAACTGTTTGAAATCGAGATCATTGGTACGTGATGCCATACAAAGGATGACGAACTCTTTACGATCGAGACTTTAATACCTCACGCCATACACAGGATTACGAAATGTATAAGACTGAGATCAGTAGTACGTAATGTCATACAAAGGATGACAAAGTATTTAAGATCGAGATCATTAGTACGTGATGCCATACAAAGGATGACGAACTGTTTAAGATTGAGATCATTAGTACGTGATGTCATACAAAGGATGACAAAGTGTTTAAGATTGAGATCATTAGTACGATGCCACACAAAGGATGACGAACTGTTAAAGATTGAGATCATTAGCACGTGATGCCATACAAAGGGTGACAAAGTATTTAAGATCGAGATAATTAGCACGTGATGCCATACAAAGGATGACAAAGTGTTTAAGATTGAGATCATTAGTACAAAGGATGACAAAGTGTTTGAGCAGATCATTAGGTACGTGATGCCATACAAAGGATGACAAAGTGTTTAAGATCGGGATCATTAGTACCTGATGCCATACAAAGGATGACAAAGTGTTTAAGATTGAGATCATTAATACGTGATGTCATACAAAGGATGACAAAGTATTTAGGATCGAGATCATTAGTACATGATGCCATACAAAGAGGGAATAATTGTTAAAGATCGCGATCATTAGTACATGATGCCATACAAAGAGGGAATAACTGTTAAAGATCGAGATCATTAGTACATGATGCCATACAAAGGTAATAACTGTTAAAGATCGAGATCATTAGTACATGATGCCATACAAAGAGGGAATAACTGTTAAAGATCGAGATCATTAGTATATGATGCCATACAAAGAGGGAATAACTGTTAAAGATCGAGATCATTAGTACATGATGCCATACAAAGAGGGAATAACTGTTAAAGATCGAGATCATTAGTACATGATGCCATACAAAGAGGGAATAACTGTTAAAGATCGAGATCATTAGTATATGATGCCATACAAAGAGGGAATAACTGTTAAAGATCGAGATCATTAGTATATGATGCCATACAAAGAGGAATAACTGTTAAAGATCGAGATCATTAGTATATGATGCCATACAAAGAGGGAATAACTGTTAAAGATCGAGATCATTAGTACATGATGCCATACAAAGAGGGAATAACTGTTAAAGATCGAGATCATTAGTATATGATGCCATACAAAGAGGGAATAACTGTTAAAGATCGAGATCATTAGTACATGATGCCATACAAAGAGAGACGAACGGTATAAGATTGATATTATTAGTACGTGATGCCATACAAAAGATGACAAACTATTTAAGATCGAGATCGTTAGTACGTGATTCCATACAAAGAGGGAATAACTGTTAAAGATCGAGATCATTAGTATATGATGCCATACAAAGAGAGACGAACGGTATAAGATTGATATTATTAGTACGTGATGCCATACAAAAGATGACAAACTATTTAAGATCGAGATCGTTAGTACGTGATTCCATACAATGGATGGCGAACCGTTTAAGATCGAGATCATTAGTACGTGATGTCATACAAAAGATGACGAACTGTTTAAGATCGAGATCATTAGTACTTGACGCCATGCAAAGTTTCGTGACACCATGTAAAGGTTTACGCTTTGTTTAAGATCGAGATCATTAGTACGTGATGCCATGCAAATGTTCACGGACTGTTTAAGATCGACATCATTAGTACGTGATGCCATGCAAATGTTTACGGACTGTTTAAGATCGACATCATTAGTACGTGATGCTATGCAAAAGTTCACGGACTGTTTAAGTTTGACATCATTAGTACGTGATGCCATGCAAATGTTCACGGACGGTTTAAAATCGACATCATTAGTACGTGACGCCATGCAAATGTTCACGGACTGTTTAAGATCGACATCATTAGTACGTGATCCAATACAACTAGTGACGTACTATATAAAATTGGGACCATAAGTACATGATGTCAGAGATGATCTACTTAAGAGTGATGATCTACTTGTCATTAGGACGTGATGATCATTAACACGTGATGTCACACAAAGGCTGACTAACTACTTAAGATTATGATCATTAGGACGTGATGTCATAAGGCAAACTACTTAAGATTTTGATCATTAGGACTATGTCATACAAGGGTGACTAACTACTTAAGATTATGATCATTAGGACGTGATGTCATACAAAGGGTGACTAACTACTTAAGATTTTGATCATTAGCACGTGATGTCACAAAAGGTGACTAACTACTTAAGATTTTGATCATTAACACGTGATGTCATACAAAGGGTGACTAACTACTTAAGATTGTGATCATTAGGACGTGATGTCGTACAAAGGGTGACTAACTACTTAAGATTTTGATCATTAGGACGTGATGTCGTACAAAGGGTGACTAACTACTTAAGATTGTGATCATTAGGACGTGATGTCGTACAAAGGGTGACTAACTACTTAAGATTTTGATCATTAGGACGTGATGTCGTACAAAGGGTGACTAACTACTTAAGATTGTGATCATTAGACGTGATGTCGTACAAAGGGTGACTAACTACTTAAGATTTTGATCATTAGACGTGATGTCGTACAAAAGGTGACTAACTACTTAAGATTGTGATCATTAGCACGTGATGTCGTACAAAGGGTGACTAACTACTTAAGATTGTGATCATTAACACGTGATGTCACACAAAGGCTGACTAACTACTTAAGATTTTGACGTGATGTCATACAAAGGCTGACTAACTACTTAAGATTTTGATCATTAGGACGTGATGTCATACAAAGGCTGACTAACTACTTAAGATTTTGATCATTAGGACGTGATGTCATACAAAGGCTGACTAACTACTTAAGATTGTGATCATTAGGACGTGATGTCATACAAAGGCTGACTAACTACTTAAGATTTTGATCATTAGGACGTGATGTCATACAAAGGCTGACTAACTACTTAAGATTGTGATCATTAGGACGTGATGTCATACAAAGGCTGACTAACTACTTAAGATTGTGATCATTAGGACGTGATGTCATACAAAGGCTGACTAACTACTTAAGATTGTGATCATTAGGACGTGATGTCATACAAAGGCTGACTAACTTTAAGCATCATTAGCACGTCATGTCACAAAAGGTAACTAACTGTTTAGGCATGATAGGATCATTAGATAAGTGATGTCATACAAAGGTGACTAACTGTTTAATTAGATTGAAATAATGAGTACCTGATTCCATACAAAGTGTGATAGGTTGTTTAAGACTGAAATCATTCGTTCTTTGCCATTGTTTGAGCAAGTGGTGGGCCAAAGAATTCAGCAGTAAGATTATGTTGTGTGACAATCATTACAGAAATACGATTATCTTGTGTGTGAATCATTGCAGAAGTACGATTATATTGTGTGTCAATCATTTCAGCAGTACGATTATGTTGTGTGCCAATCATTACACAAATGCAATTATATTGTGTGCCAATCATTACAGAAGTACGATTATGTTGTGTACCAATCATTACAGAAGTACGATTATGTTGTGTGCCAATCATTAGAGCAGTACGATTATGTTGTGAGCAAATCATTAGAGAAGTACGATTATGTTGTGTGTCAATTATTACAGAATTACGATTATGTTGTGTGTCAATCATTGCAGAAGTACGATTATATTGTGTGTCAATCATTTCTGCAGTCCCATTATGTTGTGTGCCAATCATTACACAAATACAATTATGTTGTGTGCCAATCATTACACAAATACAATTATTTTGTGTGCCAATCATTACAGAAGTACGATTATGTTGTGTACCAATCATTACAGAAGTACGATTATGTTGTATGCCAATCATTAGAGAAGTACGATTATGTTGTGAGCCAATCATTACAGAAGTACGATTATGTTGTGAGCCAATCATTAGAGAAGTACGATTATGTTGTGTGTCAATTATTAGAAAAGTACGATTACGTTGTATGCCAATCATTTGAGAAATACGATTATGTTGTGAGCCAATCATTACAGAAGTACGATTACGTTGTGTACCAATCATTACAGAAGTACGATTATGTTGTGAGCCAATCATTACAGAAGTACGATTATGTTGTGAGCCAATCATTAGAGAAGTACGATTATGTTGTGTGTCGATTATTCGAAAAGTACGATTACGTTGTATGCCAATCATTACAGAAATACGATTATGTTGTGAGCCAATCATTAGAGAAGTACGATTATGTTGTATGCCAATCATTAGAGAAGTACAATTATGTTGTGAGCTAATCATTAGAGAAGTACGATTATGTTGTATGCCAATCATTAGAGAAGTATGATTATGTTGTGTGGCAATCATTACACAAGTACGATTCTGTTGTGTGCCAATCATTACAGAAGTACAATTATGTTGTGTACCAATCATTAGAGAAGTATAATTCTGTCGTGGAACAATCATTACAGGAATACGATTATGTTTTATGCCAATCTTTGCAGAAATACGATTATGTTGTGTGCCTATCATTACAGAAATACGATTATATTATTTCCCAATTATTTTAACAGTAGGATTATATTGTGTACCAATCATTTCAAGAGTACGATTATGTTGTGTCAATCATTTTAACAGCACGCTTACATTGTGTGTCAATCATTTGTCAGTAAGATTATATTGTGTGTCAATCATTTCAACAGTAAGATTATATTGTATGCCAATCGTTACAGGAATACGATTATATTTTGCGCCAATCATTACAAAAGTACGATTATGTTCTTTGCCAATCATTACAGAAGTACGATTATATTGTATGCCAAGCATTGAAAAGTACTATTATATTGTGTGCCAATCATTGAACAAGTACGAATATGTTGTGCCAATCATTACAGAAGTATGATAATGTATTTGATCAATCATTACAGAAACACGATTATATTGTTTGTCAATCATTACAGAAGTACGGTTATGTTGTGTACCAGTCATTACAAAAGTACGAATATGTTGTATGCCAATCATTACAGCAGTACGATTATGTATTTTGCCAATTCGTACAGCAGTACGATTATGTTGTGTGCCAATGATTACAGAAATACGGTTATGTTGTGTGCCAATCATTACAGAAATACGATTATATTGTAATTGCCGATCATTGAACAAGTACTACATATTATTGTGCCAATCATTACAGAAATACGATTACGTTGTGTGCCAATCTTTACAGAAATACGATTATATTGTGTCACTCATTACAAAAATACGATTTATGTTTGTACGATTATGTCAGTTATTGCAAGTACGATTATGTTGTGTTCTTATTGTAACATTAAAAAGTACGATTATGTTGTATGCCGATTATATTGTATGCCAATCATTACCGAAATACGATTATGTTATTGCTTTATTCATTACAGGAAATGCGATTATATTGTGTGCAATTATTACAGAAGTACGATTATGTTGTATGTCAACCATTACAGAAATACAATTATGTTGTGTGCAATCATTACAGAAATACGACTATTTTGTATGCCAATCATTACAAATATAATTATTTTGTGTGCCAATCATTACAAATATAATTATTTTGTTAATTTAGCAATCATTACAGAAATAATAATTATTTTTGTGTGCCAATCCTTACAGAAATATAATTATTTTGTGTACCAAGCATTACAGAAATATAATTATTTTGTGTGCCAATCATTACAGAAATACGATCATATTGTGTGTCAATCATTGAAGAAGTACGATTATGTTGTGTGCCAATCATTACAGAAAAGACGATTATATTATGTAGTAATCATTACAGAAGTACGACTATGTATTTTTGCCAATCATTACAGAAGTACGATTATATTGTGTTTCAATCATTACAAATACGATAATATTGTGTGCCAATCATTACAGAAATACGATTATATTGGGTGTCAATCATTCCAGAAGTATGATTGTATTGTTATGC
>JAXRKP010000774.1:147500-215000 GCA_037039925.1 Doris montereyensis | reverse complement strand
CCAACAACAACAAAACAACATCTCAGAATCAACAACAACAACAACAGTCAGAACCAACAACAACAACAACATTCAGAATCAACAACAACAGTCAGTCCAACCAACAACAACAGTCAGAACCAACAACAATAACAGTCAGAACCAACAACAACAGTCAGAACCAACAACAATAACAGTCAGAACCAACGACAACAACAGTCAGAACCAACAACAACAACAGTCAGAACCAACAACAACAACAACAGTCAGAACCAACAACAACAGTCATCAACAACAAACAACAACAGTTAGAACAACAACAACATTACCAACAACAGTCAGAACCAACAACAACAACAACAGTCAGAACCAACAACAACAACAACAGTCAGAACCAATCACAACAACAACAAATTGTCAGTCAAAAGAAGATGAGCCAACAACAACAACAACAGTCAGAACCAACGGCAACAACAACAACAACAACAGTCAGAACCAACAACAACAACAGTCAAACCAACAACAACAACAACAACAGTCAGAACCAACAACAACAACAACAGTCAGAACCAACAACAACACAACAGTCAGAGCTCAACAACAACAACAACGGTCAGAACCAACAACAACAACAACAACAACAGTCAGAACCAACAACAACAGTCAGAACCAACGACAACAACAGTCAGAACCAACAACAACAGTCAGAACCAACAACAACAACAACAGTCAAAACCAACAACAACAACAACAACAGTCAGAACCACCAACAAAAGTAACAACAACAACCGAAATAACAACAGCAAGAACAAACCGTTAATGAAATTCCTTCCTATATTCGTAGTGTGTTCTTCTTTAATGATGGGGTGGTTGATTCCGATGCGAATGTCACAGGTTCGATTCCATCTGGTGGTTTGGATTTTTGTTTTACGTTTGTTTATTCCTTGTACTCGTCTTGCCTTCGTCCTGATGAGACTTTGACGTCTATAATATTACCATGTCTACAGTTGTTACACCCAAGTAACGGCTACGTTTTCTTGTGTCTCTTGTCTTCATTTCAGTCAGACTTTGACATCTATAATATTACCATGTCTACAGTTGTTACACCTAGGTAACAGAGCTACGTTTTCTTGTATCTCTTGTTTTCATTCCAATGAGACTTTGACGTCTATAATATGACCATGTCTACAGTATTTAAACCTTACAATAATGTTACGTTTTCTCGTGTCTGTTTTCCAGGTATGGACGTCAACGTGGGCATCAAGGGACTGACGTGTCTGTCTCACTTCATCTGCCTGATCGCCGAGGCCGATAACGATTACGCCATCGAGCAAGCCCTTACACACAAAAACCGGGACAGTGATCGAATATGTCGGGAATTCACTCGGACCGATTATTCGACTACATGCATGCTGCCTCCAGGACTATTCGGTGACGCGACTGTGACGTTCGGATCGATATAATCGGTATCGATGGAGATATCAAAAACTTTTTTTAAATCCTTCGAGTTTCGAGTACATTAACGTCTAAATATATCGGTGGCAGCCAATGTTGCATGGCCTGTACTGCTGTTAAAAGGTTACTGATGTGCTCATATCGGTGGTACTGAATGTTCTATGATGGCCTGTAGAGCTGTCGACCGATTACTGATATGCTCATATCGATGGTACTCAATATTCTACGGTGGCCTGTAGAGCTGTCGACCGATTACTGATATGCTCATATCGATGGTACTGAATGTTCTGTAGCCTGAGAGCTGTCGACCGATTACTGATATGCTCATATCGATGGTACTCAATATTCTACGGTGGCCTGTAGAGCTCCCGATTACTGATATGCTACGATGGTACCTATGGTGGCCCGTAGAGCTGTCGACCGATTACTGATATGCTCATATCGACGGGGGTTGCTGGTAGGTCTACTTCCTTCCATTCAATTGTTTACAAATAAATTCACACATCATGATCTTACCGGTTCTTAATGACCAACGGATAAGGTGAAAAAAAGGAGGGGTTCAATTAAACAAATTTATGATAATTTTCTTTAGTTCATTACGGTATTACTACAACTTAAATGTTGCATTTAAGAAAACTTTCTAACTTAAATGTTGGTATTTAAGAAACTTTCTAACTTAAATGTTGGTATTTAAGAAACTTTCTAACTTAAATGTTGGTATTTACAAAACTTTCTAACTTAAATGTTGGTATTTAAAAACTTTCAACTTAAATGTTGGTATTTAAGAAACTTTCTAACTCAAATGTTGATATTTAAGAAACTCTAACTTAAATGTTGATATTTAGAAACTTTCTAACTTAAATGTTGGTATTTAAGAAACTTTCAACTTAAATGTTATATTGTTAGAAACTTTCAACTTAAATGTTGGTATTTAAGAAACTTTTCAATTAGAAATAACGTACGCATCAGACTAAGAAGAGGCAAACTGTTGTAATGGTATTCTTTGTTATGAAACCACTGCATATAGTGGATATGATACGTTTAAATAAACCACAGTTTATTTATTGGAAATTTTACCCTTCCTATACATGTGGCGATCTCAGGCTGAAATAAGGAGGAAGAAAATATGAAAGACAAGTGATAGAATGAAAATGGAAGGAAAGAAGTAAACCTACCCCGAAGCAATCGTAAAACAAACCTTTAGTGGCTTTGCAACACGGGCAACTGGCCAAAAAAAAGGACGAGACCACCTCGACCCAAAGAACGACCAGAATAGACACAAAGAACGCATCAGAATAGACACAGAGACAGCGAACTCAGACACAAAGAACGACCAACTCAGACACGAAGAACAACAACGAACTCAGGCACGAAAACAACCAACTCAGACACAAAGAACAACCAACTCAGACATGCAGGACGACCAACTCAGACACAAATAACAACAACCCAGACACAAAGAATAAACTGACTCAGACACAAAGAACAAACCAATCTCAGACACAAATAACAACCAACTCAGGACACAAAGAACGACCAACTCCAGACACAAAAACAACCAACTCAGACAAAGAACAACCAACTCAGACACAAGGTAATCAATCTCAGTACACAAAAGAACAACCAACTCAGACACAAAGAACAACCAACTCAGACACGAAGAACAACCAACTCACACAAAGAACAACCAACTCAGACACAAAGAACAATCAACTCAGACACAAAGAACGAAACAACTCAGACACAAGGAACGACCTCAACTCAGACACGAAAAACAACCAATCTCAGACTCAAAGAACAACCAACTCAGACAAGAACGACCGACTCAGACACAAAGAGGCAACCAACTCAGACACGAAGAACAACCAACTCAGACACAAAGAACGACCAACTCAGACACAAAGAACGACCGACTCAGACACAAAGAACGACCTGACCTCAGACACAAAAGAACAACCAACTCAGACCTGAAACAAGCAACTCAGACACGAAGTACAACAACTCAGACATGAAAGAACGACCGACTCAGACACAAAGAACGACCGACTCAGACACAAAGAACGACCAACCAGACACAAAGAACGACCGACTCAGACACAAAGAAACGACCGACTCAGACAAAGAACAAACCCAACTCAGACAAAAAGAACAACCAAATCAGACACGAAGTACAATTCAAATCAGAGCACAAAGAACAAACAACTCAGACACAAAGAACGCACCGATTCAGACACAAAGAACAAACCAACTCTAGACACAAAGAACGACCGACTCAGACACAAAAGAACAACCAACGAAGATAAAAGAACGACAACTCAGACACAAAGAACGAGTAACTCAGACACAAAGAACAACCAACTCAGACAAAAGAACAACCAACTCAGACACAAAGAACAACCGACTCAGACACAAAGAACGACCAACTCAGACACAAAAGAACGACCGACTCATACACAAAGAACAACCAACTCAGACACGAAGAACAACCAACTCAGACACAAAGAACAACCAACTCAGACACAAAGAACAACCAACTCAGACACAAAGAACAACCAACGCAGACACAAAGAACAACCAGACTCAGACACAAAGAACAATCAACTCAGACACAAAGAACGACCGACTCAGAGACACAAAGAACAAGAACAACTCAGACACAAAAAGAACCACCAACTCAGACACAAAGAACAACCAACTCAGACACAAAGAACAACCAAACTCAGACACAAAGAACAATCAACTCAGACACAAAGAACTGACCGACTCAGCACAAAGAACAAGAACAACTCAGACACAAAAACCAACTCAGACAATAAAGAACAACCAACTCAGACACAAAGAACAATCAACTCAGACACAAAGAACGAGAACAACTCAGACACAAAAACAAATCCAACTCTAGACACACAAGAACGACCAACTCAGACACAAAGAACAACCAACTCAGACACAAAGAACAACCAACTCAGACACAAGAACAACCAACTCAGACACAAGAACAACCAACTCTGACACAAAGAACAATCAACTCAGACACAAAGAACAACCAACTCAGATACAAAGAACGACCAGAACAGACACAGAGACAGCGAACTCAGGCCAGGGAACACCCCAATTCAGACACAAAGAACAACCAACTCAGACACGAAGAACAACCAACTCAGACACAAAGAACAACCAACTCAGACACAAAGAACAATCAACTCAGACACAAAGAACAACCAACTCAGACACAAAGAACAATCAACTCAGACACAAAAGAACAATCAACTCAGAACACAAAAGAACAACCAACTCAGACACGAAGAACAAGAACAACAAGACACAAAGAACAACCAACTCAGACACAAAAGAACGAGAAACAACTCAGACACAAAGAAACAACTCAGACAAAGAACAACAACTCAGACACAAAGAACCTGTAACTCTGACACAAAGAACAACCAACTCAGACACAAAGAACAAACCAACTCAGACACAAAAGAACAATCAACTCAGACACAAAAGAAACAAGAACAACTCAGACACATAGAACAACCAACTCAGACACAAAGAACAATCAACTCAACACAAAGAACAAGAAAACAACTCAGACACAAAGAACAATCAACTCAGACAAAGCACCAAGAACAACTCAACACAAAAAGAATCAGAGAACAACTCAGACACAAAGAACAACCAACTCAGCCACGAAGAACAATCAACTCAGACACAAAGAACGACCAACTCAGACACAAAGAACAGCCAACTCCAGACACGAAGAACAACCAACTCTGACACAAAGAACGAGGAACAACTCTGCAGACACAAAGAACAACCAACTCAGACACAAAGAACAATCAACTCAGACACAAAGAACAAGAACAACTCAGACACAAAAGAACAACCAACTCAGACACAAAGAACAACCAACTCAGACACAAAGAACAACCAACTCAGACACAAAAAGAACAATCAACTCAGACACAAAGAACAAGAAATAACTCAGACAAAGAACAACCAACTCAGACACAAAGAACAACCAACTCAGACACAAAGAACAATCAACTCAGACACAAAGAACAATCAACTCAGACACAAAGAACAAGAACAACTTAGACACAAAGAACAACCAACTCAGACACAAAGAACAACCAACTCAGACACAAAGAACAATCAACTCAGACACAAAGAACAATCAACTCAGACACAAAGAACAATCAACTCAGACACAAAAGAACAAATCAACTCAGACACAAAGAACAATCAACTCAGACACAAAGAACAATCCAACTCAGACACAAAAACAAACAACCAACACAAACTGAAACAACCAGAACAGACACAGAGACAGCGAACTCAACACAAAAAGAACGACCAACTCAGACACGAAGAACGACCAACTCAGACACGAAGAACAACCAACTCAGACACACAGAACAACCAACTCAGACACAAAGAACAACCAACTCAGACACAAAAAACAACCAACTCAGATACAAATAGCAACCAACTCAGACACAAAGAACAACCAACTCAGACACAAAGAACAATCAACTCAGACACAAAGAACAACCAACTCAGACACAAAGAACAATCAACTCAGACACAAGAAGGACCAACTCAGACACAAAGAAGGACCACCTCAGACACAAAGGACGACCACCTCAGACACAAAAGGACGACCAACTCAGACACAAAGGACAACCAACTCAGACACAAAGAACAAGAACAACTCTGACACAAAGAACGAGAACAACTCAGACACAAAGAACGACCACCTCAGACACAAAGGACGACCACCTCAGACACAAAGAACAACCAACTCAGACACAAAGGACGACCACCTCAGACACAAAGGACGACCAAACTCAGACACAAAGAACAACCAACAGACACAAAGGACGACCACCTCAGACACAAAGGACGACCAACTCAGACACAAAGAACAACCAACTCAGACACAAAGAACAACCAACTCAGACACAAAGAACAATCAACTCAGACACAAAGAACAAGAACAACTCAGACACATAGAACAACCAACTCAGACACAAAGAACAATCAACGCAGACACAAAGAACAAGAACAACTCAGACACAAAGAACAATCAACTCAGACACAAAGAACAAGAACAACTCAGACACAAAGAACGAGAACAACTCAGACACAAAGAACAACCAACTCAGACACGAAGAACAATCAACTCAGACACAAAGAACGACCAACTCAGATACAAAGAACAGCCAACTCAGACACAAAGAACAACCAACTCAGACACAAAGAACGAGAACAACTCAGACACAAAGAACAACCAACTCAGACACAAAGAACAATCAACTCAGACACAAAGAACAAGAACAACTCAGACACAAAGAACAATCAACTCAGACACAAAGAACAACCAACTCAGACACAAAGAATGACCAACTCAGACACAAAGAACGACCAACTCAGACACAAAGAACAACCAACTCAGACACAAAGAACAATCAACTCAGACACAAAGAACAATCAACTCAGACACAAAGAACAATCAACTCAGACACAAAGACAACCAACTCAGACACAAAGAACAACCAACTCAGACACAAAGAACAACCAGAACAGACACAGAGACAGACCAACTCAGACACAAAGAACGACCAACTCAGACACGAAGAACGAACAACTGAGACACAAAGAACAACCAACTCAGACACACAGAACAACCAACTCAGACACAAAGAACAACCAACTGAGACACAAAAACAACCAACTCAGACACAAAGAACAATCAACTCAGACACAAAGAACAACCAACTCAGACACAAAAACAATCAACTCAGACACAAAGAAGGACCACCTCAGACACAAAAAGGACCAACTCAGACACAAAGGACGACCAACTGAGACACAAAGGACAACCAACTCAGACACAAAGAACAACCAACTCAGACACAAAGAACAATCAACTGAGACACAAAGGACGACCAACTGAGACACAAAAACGACCAACTGAGACACAAAAATGACCAACTGAGACACAAAAACGACCAACTGAGACACAAAAATGACCAACTGAGACACAAAAACCAACTGACACAAAGAACAACCAACTGAGACACAAAGAACACCAACTGAGACACAAAGAACGACCAACTCAGACACAAAGGATGACCAACTGAGACACAAAGGACGACCAACTGAGACACAAAAATGACCAACTGAGACACAAAATGACCAATTGAGACACAAAAACGACCAACTGAGACACAAAAATGACCAACTGAGACACAAAAATGACCAATTGAGACACAAAAATGACCAATTGAGACACAAAAACGACCAACTCAGACACAAAAATGACCAACTGAGACACAAAAATGACCAACTGAGACACAAAAATGACCAACTGAGACACAAAGGACGACCAACTGAGACACAAAGGACGACAATTGAGACACAAAGGACGACCAACTGAGACACAAAGGACGACCAACTGAGACACAAAAATGACCAATTGAGACAGAAAGGACGACCAACTGAGACAGAAAGGACGACCAATTGAGACACAAAATGACCAATTGAGACAGAAAGGACGACCAACTGAGACACAAAGGACGACCAACTGAGACACAAAAACGACCAACTCCAGACACAAAGGACGACCAACTGAGACACAAAGGACGAACAACTGAGACACAAAGGACGACCAACTGAGACACAAAGGACGACCAACTGAGACACAAAGGACGACCAACTCAGACACAAAGGACGACCAACTGAGACACAAAATGACCAACTGAGACACAAAGGACGACCAACTGAGACACAAAGGACGACCAACTGAGACACAAAATGACCAACTGAGACACAAAGGACGAACAACTGAGACACAAAGGACGACCAACTGAGACACAAAGGACGACCAACTGAGACACAAAAACGACCAACTGAGACACAAAGGACGACCAACTGAGACACAAAGGACGACCAACTCTGAGACACAAAATGGACACAACCAACTGAGACACAAAGGACGACCAACTGAGACACAAAAATGACCAACTGAGACACAAAAATGACCAACTGAGACACAAAAATGACCAACTGAGACACAAAAACGAACAATTGAGACACAAAAACGACCAATTGAGACACAAAATGACCAATTGAGACACAAAAATGACCAACTGAGACACAAAGGACGACCAACTGAGACACAAAAATGACCAACTGAGACACAAAAGTGACCAACTGAAAAAAACGACCAACTGAGACACAAAGGACGACCAACTGAGACACAAAAACGACCAATTGAGACACAAAGGACGACCAACTGAGACACAAAAATGACCAACTGAGACACAAAAACGACCAACTGAGACACAAAAATGACCAACTGAGACACAAAGGACGACCAACTGAGACACAAAAATGACCAACTGAGACACAAAACGACCAATTGAGACACAAAGGACGACCAACTGAGAATCAAAGGCTAGAAATTGAGACTCTACTAGTACTAGTCTACTCCCAGTCACCCTACGCTCAATGCTAAGATTCGGACTTGACTTTTTATTTGACAAAAATTGACATTATATAATAAATGAACAAAGAGACACAAAAACAACCAACTGAGACAGCAAAAACATATTGGCCAAAAATAATTGAACCCAAAGGACGACCTCTCAGTCGACACCCATCGCCTCAGACACAAAGGACGAAATGAAAGAGTGCTACTTAAATACCATCTGAGACACAACTATGCTCCAAAACGATCACCATGAGAATGGGCAAGATTTTGTGTGCCTGTACTGTCTCTCTCCTTCCATTTATCTCATCTTTGTTCCCATTATAAATGTCAACTTCTTTCAATTTTGAAATTTGACATTATTTGATTGGAACAAAGACAAGACAACTAAAGGAATGATCTTGGGATTTTTGGTCAGATTTTTGAACTTTGACCCAGTCTGCCCTGTACTCTGTACGAAATGAAAAGAGATCTTTAGCCACATGCTGAGCTAACTATGTCTAAAACGTGCTACCATGGTGGCTAAATAGCTG
This sequence comes from Doris montereyensis, assembly GCA_037039925.1. Classification (NCBI taxonomy): domain Eukaryota; kingdom Metazoa; phylum Mollusca; class Gastropoda; order Nudibranchia; family Dorididae; genus Doris; species Doris montereyensis. The sequence continues at coordinate 205,538 of JAXRKP010000774.1, read as the reverse complement.
TGCTAAGTACTAAATAGCTAAGTAGCATTTATCTCATCTTGTGAGCAGTAAAATTAAATTCTTCAATTTCCACACCACTAGTCGCATGTTTCAAGCTACTCACTCACAACTAAGCTGACTTGGGATTTTGGTCAGATTTTACTACTAGACTGCGCTACTAGACCTTGGCTCGTGGTGTGCGGCCACACGCTACTGCTACTCATACAAGTAGCTAAATAGCTAAGTAGCCGCGAGCAGTGAGCAGCTACTAACTCGCTACTAGCTAGACCATGGCTCGTGGTGTGGGCACTCGCTACTCCTCGCTACTAGCTAGACCATGGCTCGTGGTGTGGGCAGCTACTCACTCGCTACTAGCTAGACCATGGCTCGTGGTGTGGGCAGCTACTAACTCGCTACTAGCTAGACCTTGGCTCGTGGTGTGGGCAGCTACTAACTCGCTACTAGCTAGACCATGGCTCGTGGTGTGGGCGGCCAAGCGTGATAAAAGCGAGCTTAGGCGTTCGCCTGTGGCTCACTCTCTCCATCGAGTGTCATTTTGGTAGTGAATAGATCTAGTTACCAAGATGGATGCTAGAAAAGGTATTCTTTTTGACTGATGTTTTAGAATTGTCCCCTTACGTACGGCAATGCATTCTTTTTAGTGACAATAGAGAACATTGGGTTCATCCTATCAATATCCAAAGAAAAACCTATGGAGAATTTCATCACCTGATGCCTCAACTCAAACAAGACTGTGAGCTGTGACAGATTTCATTCATACTTTTAAATGCTTCCAAGTACATTCTCGGCAATTCTTGCTCTTGTTGAAGCTGACATGATCGGAAGATTTATAATTATCGTCTGTCAAGAGCCAGGCGTTGTGTCGAGTGTGCATTTGGGGTTCTAGTTCTAACAAAAAAATGGCGAGTATTGAAGACAACCATATCAACACAAATTGATACTGCTGTCAAGATAGTCCTTGCTACTGTTGCATTGCATAATGCAATCATTGAATTGGAAGGTCTGAGAAGAACAGAATCAGAGCATGAAGGATGGGATGACTCATCAACCCAATATGCTGATAGTGATTGGTGGGTGGGACGCTATCGAGGCCGACCTGGACGACATGTGACATGGGTGAGAGAGCATCTCCTTCAATAGTTTGTTGGTCCTGGTACTGTGAGTTGGCAAGACAATTACGCTTAAATCTGTGCTCTGAAAATGACTCATATTGTCATTTTACATTGTAACTTAAAAACTTTGACATGTATCAAAATAAAGATGTTTCACATGATGAAGATAATGTTTCACACATATCAATATGAAGATGTTTTACATAATAATAGTAATATGAATATAATGTTGTTTCACATCAAAGTGCATAGAGAACGGCGTTGGCTATGTTAAGAGTAATAGTAATATCAATAATTGAATAATCATAATGTATAAGGTATGAAAATAACATACTCTATATCATATATGTATACCGGTACTGGTATTTTATATCAGAACAACATAACCTACTTTTACTCTAATTTGATTACTCTGATCGAATAGCAAACTCAGACTCAGAGCATTCTTTTTTAAAGGATTGTGAAAGAACAATTATGTACATGTGCCATTAGATAACAAGTATAAATCCAGATCAATAAAAGACAAATAAAACCTGATAGCCCGGTTGCTTCTGATATCTCTTGAAATTTTTTTCAAGTTGAAACATCTTCGCTCTGATGTCCCTATTCATGAAATCATGGTGTTGCTTTTTCCACAGTTGTGGTCTTTCTTGTATTAAAGAAATAAATTCAAAAGTTTTAACACTGTTCATTTTCAGTTTCAGTTTATTTTTACACAACTTGCTTTCAAAAGACTCAATGGATTGTGAGTGAATGCTACCTTGCAGTTGCACCTACCAGTGCAATGATGACCAGCCGTGCCTTGCCTTGCCTTGCGAAGGGAAAATTCGCCCAATGAAAAATATTCAGGGTTTCTTTAATTATTGATGAAAACCAAATTCTGCTTCGAACTTAGCTTAATTTTTGGTCGCTCATTTCAAAAAAGCCATCAGATTTTGGATCCCGATCAATTCCCATGGAGATATTGGCAGTGGGAAGAACTGTCTAGTTAGGCCCAGTGACGTCACTCATCCTGCCTCGACAGTGAACGTGGGGTCACGTGGACCATCAAACCAAGCTTGAGCTTTGGAGCAGTGGTAAATGGCAAGAGATTAATCGCTGCTCAAAGCTTGAAACGATAGCGACTAGTAGCTTGTGGTGTGCACTTCGTTTCATTCAAGTTCAAGGCAATCTTTACCACTACTCAGGTATAGCGCAGCTCAAAGCTTGACGTGTGGACGCACCCTAACGCGCACAAAGCGTTGTGATCTGCACACGGGACCTCCTTTTTTAATCATCCATCTCCGATGGGACTGAGTTGATCCATCCATCTGGACCACCATTGCGTGGGGATACCGAGTTCAGGAAAAGAGATTGTAGATAAAGTTCTTCCGTCTCACCTTTATGTGGATCTAAGCAGATACCAACCAACTAGTACAAATGTGATCGCCTTTATTTTACGTCGCTAAACCGTAAAATTACCGACTTTCATCTCTCGCTTGGCAGGAAACCTGTAGCTGGTTGGTCGTTTTGTTTGTTTCATCGAAATTTGCCGTCCACCATATCATGCAGTTGTCTCAAAGGAAGTCCGAGGATCCACCAGTAGCACTAGCAGTGAGCACCTGCCAACCGCCCACAATTGATCTCATTGAGGATAGAATTTGCTTGTTTCATTGTGCGATGTTGATTTGTGTTGTAACTTGCACTTCGCATGTAGTAAATTGTATAGATGCGTGTGTGTGTGTGTGTGTAGGGGAGGGGGTTTAGAAAAGAGGTGGGGTGCTAAGGGTCTTAAGTCTTACCCAATCATTGTGTACCGGTCATCGGCATTAATAATATTGATATTATTAGCAGGTCTATATCCATACAAGCATTTGACAAAACAGGCGATTAGTTTAAAATTGAAGCCAGAGATGTAATCGCACACTTGGTCTTACTCTAATGCTATATAATATAGGAGCCACTTCCCTTTCACTTGAAATTCTACCACTGCGCTCACCACTCGAGCGAGCAAGAAAAAATACACAAAAACAACACATGCACTTGAACATACGTCAGCAATTAATAATACCCAAGACCATCACGATGAAAATCCTGTCAGAGGAGGTAACTCAGCAATTGCATACGTCATATTCTTTTATATACATAAGTCGATGTTTTTTAATAGGTCCCTTGAACATTGACTTATGCGGCATCCACTGTAATACCGACTTCTGGCATAAACAAACATTTCATTGAACATATCACTATTATAACATTTTGTTTCATTGACATTTACCCCCATACACCAATGTGGTGATCTCAGGTGATACAAAATAAAAGATTTGAGTGAAAGAAAGACAGAAAAGAAGGACCATCCAACAGTGCAACCCGCCTTTTGCAACACAGAAAAGATTTTAAAAACATTAAAACTAATAAAACCCACAATAGCGTTTTTGATTTTCAATAGTTTTTATTTCTTACAACAAAGGTAAAAATAATACTCAACAATGAACATGTTATTTATATTTATATTTATAGATGATGAGTGTGAATAATCAAATTTGCGATATCAACATCAGTATCAGTCATATTCCTTGAGACAGGTATTTAAAAATCTTTATGGACTCCAAAGTCAACATGTAGCACCTAAACTGTGCTTGCACTTGGACACATTAGCAAACCAGCTTTGGTCATTGGGTTTTCATTGGCATCATAGACAACTGGAAAATCATACGGGAAAACTCAAGTTTCTCTAAAGGATAAAAATTTCAAAGTTTTCAGACCCAAGACGGTTTATGATAAAAATTTAGTTTCCAAAGCTGACTTCTTGAATAATTTTTCCAATCAAGGCCAATTTAAGGATGATGACAATTTGCCCATTGCACAATTAAACAAGTTAAATTTTAGAAATATGAGGTAATAATAATATTTATTATATATATATATTCTATATATATATATCAAAATAATTTGGCTGTGACTGTGAGGTGTAAACATACAGCTAAGGATTTAACAGTGCAACATTTGGCTCTTTGGTTATGTGGAATACAAAAATAAAAAAGAATGAACCAACAGTTGAAAAAGAAAACAGGTCATGACAAAAAATAATAATAACAAAAACCAAACAAAGATAATACTGAGATACGTGAGAGAAAAAGCCAAAGAGAACTGTTAAATGTACCAGTCAAACTCAAAACGTGGTAAAATCAGGTTATATTTATATTTAAGTAGCGGTAGTCACTGGATCGTTTTTTCATAAAAGCAACAACAAAAAACATGACTACATGAAAAAAACGATAAGAAGATGATAATAATATAATATGCCCTAAAATTGAATTTGTTCCAAAAAAAAACAGAAGCGAGCGAGAGATGCCCATATGTTAATGGCTAATGTCCGCAATCAAGGGCCACAATTCTCCGCTCTGGAGTCTTAGGCTGATTCTCCTTCGCTCTCATCGCTGTTATTCTTGTTTGTGCCAGCATCAACATCCATCACCTGGAGAGAAGGAACACAGGACATGTCGTTACCAGACAATTATTAAATAAATTTTAAAAAGTCATATAACACCTTATTACAATACATTTTAAAAAGTCATATAACACCTTATTACAATACATTTTAAAAAGTCATATAACACTGTATTACAATACATTTTAAAAAGTCATATAACACTGTATTACAATACATTTTAAAAAGTCATATAACACTGTATTACAATACATTTTTTTAAAAAGTCATATAACACTGTATTACAATACATTTTAAAAAAGTCATATAACACCCTATTACTCAGGTTAAAATTTTTAAAACAAAATTAAATGAAACATCCAGGTTGAAATGAGGCAAGAGAGAGGTTAAGAGAGATTAAATGAGAGAGATGAGAGAGCAGAGAGTAAAGAGGCAAGAGAGAGAGAGAGAGAGAGAGAGAGAGAGAGAGAGAGAGAGAGAGAGAGAGAGAGAGAGAGAGAGAGAGAGAGAGAGAGAGAGAGAGAGAGAGAGAGAGAGAGAGAGAGAGAGAGAGAGAGAGAGAGAGAGAGAGTTTGAAGACAGACACACACACACTGAGAGAGTTAAATTGTTTAATTGAAAATGACCACATCCACCATCGAAGTGATCTCAGGGTGAATAAGAGGAAAGAGCAAGATGAAAGATAAGTGAAAGAAGGAAAAAGGAAAGAAATACGACCAGCAGCCCCCACCAACCACCCGCCACTGAAAGAGAAGAAAAAGAGAGAGAGAGAGAGAGAGAGAGAGAGAGAGAGAGAGAGAGAGAGAGAGAGAGAGAGAGAGAGAGAGGAGAGAGAGAGACGGAGAGAGAGAGAGTGAGGAGAGAGAGTGAGAGAGAGAGGAGAGAGAGAGGGAGAGAGAGAGGAGAGAGAGAGAGTGATAGAGAGAGAGAGAGTAATATATATATAGAGAGAGAGTGATAGAGAGACAGATGAGAGAAGATGGAGAGAGACGGAGAGAGAGAGAGAGAGTTAGCGAGAGAGAAAAGAGATATACAGACATAGGTGGGGACAGACAGAAATAAAGACGGATGATAGACAGAGAAGACAGATTGAAACTAGTGGAACATGAAAAGACAGACGAGACACAAGACATGACAACTGAAACAACAGAAAAGTGTGACTGTGTCAGATCATACAGGCATCTGGTGTAAACAAACAAAAATCCGTCAAACTTTGGTATTTATGAATAAAGGTTATCTTGCAAACATGTAGTACATGCCTTAAACATAGCAGCAGAATCTCTTTTGTGATTGATTATATCCATACGATGAAATGAAATCAAAGAAACATCCAACAGAATCAAAATTTTAAAAACGTGACAAACATCATTTGATTGATTTGAATAAGACAGCAAGCTGGCGCCATTGTGACGTGAGTGGCCAAGTTGTTAGGTAGCCAAAAAAAGTGCCATCCGATATGAGATGAAACAGAAGTATTTGAGAGCCTCTCAAGGTTGTATGTCGTTTTCAAAGTATTATCCTATTCTATATATGCAAAAAACAACAACATTCAAATAACAGAAAACTCATTTCAAATGTGCTTTTCTCAAAATGTTACTTTTCGACAGTGATTTGTTATCTACTTTTTTATTTATTGTCTGATTGCCCTCAATGTTGGTATACAGCATCTATGAAGCAACATAAAATTTCAATCCATAGTGATTTTCGATAACGCTTCAAATATTTGCAAAAAATAACTTTTTATGATTAAATTTGGCCAAAACGTGGAAAAGCTACACATGGGTATTTCCAGAAATAAAATTAAAAGCATTGAATTGGTCAAAAATCCCTATTGCGAACCACTAGATATTGAAGCACATAATGTGTGTGCCAGGTTACAGTTGTATCAAATCTGCTATTAAAACTGGGAAAAAAGCCTGTTTGAAGTCAAGTTCTGTTTTTTAGATGAAAATACAAGATGGCCGTGTTTCTATAGCAACCATATGATAAACACACACCCCCAAATTAAATTAGACGGGGTTGAGTTCAATGACTGGCCTTTGGGGAAGTGCCTCCCGGACTAATGTCGGTCAGACAACACAGAAAGAGGACCAACTTAACATACCTTGAACAAAGACTTCGACGTCGCTTTCCTCTTTGATTTTGTGATTTTCTTCTGGACGTAACACCACTTTCTTTTTCCTTTGTAATTTGTCTGAAAGAAAGCAAAACACTGGAGTTAAAGAAAAGAAGACACACGTCCTAAAGGCAGTAAAAAAAAAGAAAAACACGTCCTAAAGGCAGTAAAAAAGAAAACACGTCTAAAGGCAGTAAAAAAGAAAACACGTCCTAAAGGCAGTAAAAAGAAAACACGTCCTAAAGGGCAGTAAAAAGGAGACAACACGTCCTAAGGGCAGTAAAAAAAGAAGACACACGTCCTAAAGGCAGTAAAAAAGAAAACACACGTCCTATAAAAAAAAAGGCAGTCTAAAAAGAAGACAACACGTCCTATAGGCAGTAAAAAAAGGAGACATGTCCTAAAGGCAGTAACAAAAGAAGACACATGTCCTAAAGGCAGTAAAAGAAGACACACGTCCTAAAGGCAGTAAAAAAGAAAGAAAGAAGACACACGGCCCAAAGGCACTAAAAAAGAAAGAAAAGAAGACACGTCCTATAGGCAGTAAAAAGAAAGAAAAGAAGACACACGTCCTAAAGGCACTAAAAAAGAAAGAAAAGAAGACACACGTCCTATAGGCAGTAAAAGAAAGAAAAGAAGACACACGTCCTAAAGGCAGTAAAAAAAGAAGACACACGTCCTAAAGGCAGTAAAACAGAAAGAAAAGAAAACACACGTAAGGCAGTAAAAAAAGAAGACAACACGTCCTACAGGCAGTAAAAAAGGAGACACATGTCTAAAGGCAGTAAAAGAAGACACACGTCTAAAGGCAGTAAAAAAGAAGACACACGCCCTAAAGCAGTAAAAAGAAAAGAAAAGAAGACACGTCCTAAAGGCAGTAAAAAAGAAAGAAAAGAAAACACACGCCCTAAAGGCAGTAAAAGAAAGAAAAGACACACGTCTAAAGGCAGTAAAAAAGAAGACACACGTCCTAAAGGCAGTAAAAAAAGAAAAAAGAAGACACACGTCCTAAAGGCAGTAAAAAAGAAGACACACGTCCTAAAAGGCAGTAAAAAAAAAGAAAGAAGACACACGTCTAAAGGCAGTAAAAAGAAAGAAAAGAAGACACACGTCCTAAAAGCAGTAAAAAGAAAGAAAAGAAGACACGTCCTAAAGGCAGTAAAAAAAAGAAAAAAAAGAAGACACACGTCCTAAAGGCAGTAAAAAGAAAGAAGACACACGTCCTAAAGGCAGTAAAAAAAGACAAAAGGCAGTAAAAAAGGAAGACACACGTCCTAAAGGCAGTAAAAAAAGAAGACACACGTCCTAAAGGCAGTAAAAAAGAAGACACGTCCTAAAGGCAGTAAAAAAGAAGACACACGTCCTAAAGGCAGTAAAAAAAAGAAAAAGAAGACACACGTCCTAAAGGCAGCAGTAAAAAGAAGAAAAAGAAGACACACGTCCTAAAGGCAGTAAAAAAGAAGACACACGTCCTAAAGGCAGTAAAAAAAGAAGACACACGTCCTAAAGGCAGTAAAAAAAGAAGACACACGTCCTAAAGGCAGTAAAAAAAAAAGACACACGTCCTAAAGGCAGTAAAAGAAGACACACGTCTAAAGGCAGTAAAAGAAAGAAAAGACACACGTCCTAAAGGCAGTAAAAAAAGAAGACACACGTCCTAAAGGCAGTAAAAAAAGAAGACACACGTCCTAAAGGCAGTAAAAGAAAAGACACACGTCCTAAAGGCAGTAATAAAAAAGAAGACACACGTCCTAAAGGCAGTAAAAAAAGAAGACACACGTCCTAAAGGCAGTAAAAAGAAGACACACGTCCTAAAGGCAGTAAAAAAGAAGACACACTCCTAAAGGCAGTAAAAAAGAAAGAAAAGACACACGTCCTAAAGGCAGTAAAAAGAAAGAAAAGAAGACACACGTCCTAAAGGCAGTAAAAAAGAAACACACGTCCTAAAAGAAGACACACGTCCTAAAGGCAGTAAAAAGAAAGGCAAAAAAGAAGACACACGGCCCTAAAGGCAGTAAAAAAAAAAAAAGAAGACACACGTCCTAAAAGCAGTAAAAAGAAAGAAAAGAAGACACACGTCCTAAAGGCAGTAAAAAGAAAGAAAAGAAGACACACGTCCTAAAAGCAGTAAAAAAGAAAGAAAAGAAGACTGCACGCCCTAAAAGCAGTAAAAAAAAGAAAGAAAAGAAGACACACGTCTAAAGGCAGTAAAAAAGAAAAGAAGCAGAAAAGATGCAACAAAACAAATTGCTCAAATCACATTTATGTTGGTTGCACTCTAGGCATGCAGGACAGAGAAAAATCGAAGCTGTAATCGGAAATATACACCTGTCACCCTATGGGTGATCTCTGAGTGAATACTGGGCATAACGAGGTCCGGTTTAAATCCTGGCAAAATTAGGTCTAACGTGGGAAAGGCACTTAACATGCATCTCTACCCAGGTGATAAATAAGCACTAGATTGGGAGTAAAACCTGCGTCAGACTAGTGGTCTGTCCAGGAGGTGATTATTATCACAAGTTCCACTTCAAGCTACAGAAACAGGGATAAGCTCCTGATTCTATGGGCCGTAATGACCCGAAAACGTTCATTTACTTTGTCAGATGAATTAAGAGGGAAAAGATCAAGATGCAAGACATGAAAGAATGAAAGGAGAAAGTAAGACCTGTCAGCTGTGCTGTGCCGGTCAACTGCCAGCACCTGTTACTGCTAGACTGACAACATTACTACATTCAGGGATGTAAATAGCAAATGGAAAGCAAATCTAAATGTGAAACTTTCAGACACCAAACACCTCCCTGTGCCGTATTTGATCTCACACTTACAATAACAGCACCAAGCAATGTCGTCTTTCTCAACCATCCTGATATAACTTAAAAGGAATTCATCATTACAATCTTAAATTGACAGCCAGAACTTGTTCTCAGACATAGAACTTACATCTAGATCAATCACATCTACTAGCGAATCCCGATTTTTAACACTTTGCGTGCCATTTTCTGACGACTGTCGAAATTTGAATTATTTCCCCTTAGCGCCAGTTTCGACAATCATCGAAAGAGCGTTCGTCACCCGTGCTAAAACCATCTCACCTATTCATAACAGCAAAACATAGAAGTATTTAGTAAAAAGGAAGAAAAGGAAACTTAAGAGAAAAAATATGTTAAAAACTAGAAAACCTAAAATAATCTGAAATCATTGGGAATCTGAAAGATTTCCATCCCTGAATAATATTATCATGGCAACGTCAGTTGTACAGTGGGGTTTTCGCTGAAAGTTTAACAGTTGAGCAAGTCAGATTTGCGGGACAGGCCCGGCGAAATGCCTGGACTATCCAGCCAAATGCGGGAGGCTTGGCAACCCTGGTGCAGTATTCGATACTTATGTAAGGTGAGCTTTCCATTGCATGTCTAATGACTGGAAATGAAGGAATGAGTAACAATAACAATAACAAGTTTAGTGGATCGCAGACAAAATCTTTTCCCAATCAATTAAAATACTAATTTGATCCAAGAGTTTTTCTAAGAACCTAAAGCAGGCTATTTGAAATCTACAGGCGAAACATGGAGGTCAGGTACAGTGCTTCTTAAGTTATAAACAGCCAAAGTTAGAGACATACAACTTTATATATATATAGATAATGTACAAAACGCCTCGTCGGATCAGCCACTTACTCTTTTCCCACAGTTGGTACAAGTCAGGACCGTCCATCAGACTGTCCAGCTCAGACTTGCTGATGACAAACTTGTTGTCCTTCACTTCCATGTAGTCCTTGAGCTAGGAGCAGCTCTCGCAACTCTTCTGGGCTGATGGGTTTGGCCTCGCCGTGAAGCTCCAGACTTGAAGGAGTCTGACAAACAAAGGGAAGCATGGTAATAATTACATTACATCAATATAACAACAAGCACGCAAAGGATTAAGTACATTCAACAATTAATTACTGACAAACTTGACGCATGACAACAGAGATATAAAAGTAAAATATATCTCTTATTTCTAGTTTTTAAAAATTAAAATATAGTCACGATGGAAAACCCTGACAAAGAGTGGGTTGTTTCATTGAAATTTTCTCCATACACTATATGTAGCAATCTCAGGTCGAATTAAGAGTAAACAGCAAGATGAAAGGTAAGCAAATGGGTGAAAGGATAGAAGTTGGATCTACCAGTAGTGCTTATAACTGCCCACCGCCAGCAAAGAAAACCTAAAAAACAAGAGACACAACCTGTCCCTCCAACAAAACAAGAAACACTAATCAAATACCACTAACCAGAATAAGCAACCCCCCCCCCCCCCCCCCCAAAAAAAGAGAAAGGACAACGAACTCCAAACTGTCCAACTTTTGTTAACCTCAAACCAGCAATCTCAACATGTATTCTTAAAAAAGTCAGAAAATCAGTACTAGTGAGCGAGTAATCTAAAAAAGAAAAGAAAAAAAGAAGAAAATAAAAGAGGTGGTTACAACTTGTAATCTGATAGCTAGCTGCCAACCTTTTCAAATTGTGGCCGCGTGGAACCATTTAACTTGCACAACGCCCTGTAAAATTCCAGGAAAAAAAGATAATTTAACTCCAGTCGACCCCCTTGCAAGTAAATAAAAAGTCTGCTAATTGCTGGCCTTCCTGACGGTAGTTCTTTTCAACTCAGAATGGTGTCTCTGGATTTTCAACACAATCCACTTGAAATTCTACCGGCTTTAAAGAAAAATTAGTTACTCCTCAAATACTTACGCAGCTTTTCAACGTAAAACAAGACTTACAGACTCACCACAAAAACAAACATACTTAATTTTTCACGTGCTAGTAGGCAGCTAAGTATTAATAAACTAACACCTCATTAAGAAATGAAAAAGTTAAACCAATAAGTCCTGAAAATTTATGTAACCATCTGTAAACCGAACTTCCAGCTGACGCCAGAGAAGTGTCATCTCCGTGAAACTTGAAGGCAAAGATATCATTTCTTGGATAGAAATAGCTTGTAAAAAATCACCGCTAGGCCAGCGCAGAACAAACCTTCCTACCTTTGTGAATGACCATCTTTTCCAGCTTTCTTTTCCAGCCGCTCTCTCAATGATTTTCTGGTCGATGGTGTTGGCTGTCACAAAGCGATACACCACCACAGGTTTAGTTTGTCCAATGCGGTGACATCTGTCCTGAGCTTGAAGGTCGCATTGAGGATTCTGCCAATGACACAAGAACAAAAAATAAATTATTTGCACTCTAGTAGTGTTAGAAAGTGGACAGACGCTCTCGTGTTAACTAATTCAGCCTGCAAGATGGCCTAGAATACTCCAGAAAACACCCGTAATTCATAGCTGCCAACCTTTTCAACAACAAAAATCAAGAGACTCAGAACGCACAAGGTAATTCTAACTTACACAATGATTCATAATATTCCAAAAAGCATTACTAATTCTAACTTCTGAAATAACACCCTGAAAGGAAAATAATATAAAATCTGCAGATCGCTGGCCTCCCTTGCAAAACTCAGTATGGCGTCTTTGGACAATCACCCCACTCTTTATGAGTCTCTGCTGTTAACTTAAAGGGTTTCTTAAAAAAAAAATGCATCCTCATATACATATTTTTCAAGGTAATTCCACTTACGGACGAGCCAGAAAAACGGACAAAATGTTTTTTAATTCCACTTACGGACGAGCCAGAAAAACGGACAAAAATGTTTTTTATGTACTAGTTGGGAGCTGTGATAATTTGACTGGAATTAACTAATAATAGAACAAATCACATGGCCGTTCTGGCAAAGTGCGACAGTGTCTTTGTAAACTCAGAATGGCATCTCAGGGCCTTCACCCCAATGAGTCTCTGTCATTGACTTAGGTTTCTTAAAAAAAACACACACATACTTTTCAAGATGAATACAGACTTACTGATCTAGAACAAAAAAAGAAAACATACTAAAATGTTGGTTACATATGGTTAGCAGATATGATTTAAAAACTAAGAGACATAGCAGGTGTTTAGTGCTACCTGGTCCTATTTCTATTTTGTTCTCTTTCTAGAAATTGTTATCTTGTGTCATCACTTCATTGACATATTTCACGACATAGCCTTCCTTGCTTTGAGGCACTGGAAATGTATTTCATTCAACGTCATACATTTTGAAAAATCTGAATCATTTCCTCAGTCAATGACTGAGAAAATAGAAAACAAGATAGCACTAAAGAGGAGATAAGGCTGCTCCTTTGCCCTACCGATCCATCAGTGCGTGTTACAGTTACAAATCTTTGTGACAGAACAGAACATTGGTAGTATCTACCAATTCAGTGTGTTACAGTTACTGTCAGTTACCATCATTACCATCAGGTGTGTATCTTTGCAACAGAACACATTATATTGGAATCTGCCAATCCATCAGTGTGTGTTACAGTTACTGTCAGTTACACGTCATTACGACAGAACACATTATATCGAATCTGCCAATCCATCAATGTATGTTACAGTTACTGTCAGTTACACATCATTACGACAGAACACATTATATCGGAATCTGCCAATCTATCAGTGTGTGTTACAATTACACGCTTTGCAACAGAACACATTATATTGGAATCTGCCAATCCATCAGTGTGTGTTACAGTTACGCATCTTTACGAGAACACATTATATCGGTAAAATGCCAATCCATCAATGCGTGTTACAGTTACAATCTTTACTACAACACATTATATCGGAATCTGCTAATCCATCAATGCGTGTTACAATTACACGTCATCATGACAACACATTATATCGGTAAAACGTCAATCCGCCAATGCCTGTTACAGTTACACGTCATTACGACAGAACACATTATATCGGAGTCTGCCAATCCATCAGTGTGTGTTACAGTTACACGTCATTACGACAGAACACATTATATCGGAATCTGCCAATCCATCAATGCATGTTAAAATTGTAGAGTAGTGCAAAGTAATTTCCTAGAAATTCTCATTGAAAACCATTCGTGATGTATTATTACTCATCTCACTAAACGACATAAGCGTACCCAGTCACTGTCATAAATGATGACGGTGTCAGCACCAGTAAGATTCACGCCAAGTCCCCTGGCCCTGGTGCTCAGTAGAAATAAGAATTTGTCTGACTTGTCGGCATTGAAACAATTCATCTGGTGAAAAAGAGTGAAACAAACCCAATGACAGCTGTTATTAGTAAATAGTAGTGGTAGTAGTAGAAGTAGCAGTACAGTTACATTGTATGAAAGAGTTAGTATGTTCATTGGATGATAACAACAGGTAATAACAGAAGATATTGGGTAAAAAGGAAAAAAAGAAATTGAGATATGGAGAGATTGTTTACTTCATTGCAACTTATCCTATCCATTATAGACGGGGATCTCCAGTGAATTAAGAGGGAAAGAGCAACATCTGCGAAAGAGTGAAAAACAATCAACCACCCACAGAAAAAGAGAGTGGGGGGGAGAAAGAGACAGAGAGAGATGAGAGAGAGATTGAGAGAGAGAGGGAGAGATAGAAAGAGGCAGAGAGATAGAGATAGAGAGAGAGAGAGAAAAAGAGAGAGAGAGAGAGAGAGAGAGAGAGAGAGAGAGAGAGAGAGAGAGAGAGAATGAGGGAGAGAGAGAATGAGGGAAAAAGAACGAGAGATAGAGACAGAGAGACATATATATAGAGGGGAGAGTGAGGGAGGGAGAAGGGAGGGAGAGAGAGAGAGAGGGGAGAGAGAGAGAGAGAGAGAAGAGAGGAAAGAGAAATGAGGGAGCAAGAACGAGAGACAGAGAGACATATATATATATAGAGAGAGGGGAGAGTGAGGGGGAAGAGAGAGTAAGAGTGAGAGAGAGAAAAATAGGAGGGAGAAAGAGAGAGAGAGAGAGAGAGAGAGAGAGAGAGAGAGAGAGAGAGAGAGAGAGAGAGAGAGAGAGAGGGAGAGAGAGAGAGAGAGAGAGAGAGAGAGAGAGGGAAAGATAGGGAGGAAAGAGACAGAGAGAGAGAGAGGGGGAAAGAGAGAGAGAGAGAGAGAGAGAGAGAGAGAGAGAGAGGGGGGGATGGAGAGAGAGAGGGGGGATGGAGAGAGAGAGAGAGAGAGTAGGGGAACGAGATGACAAAGAGTTTAGACAAATAATCATGGACACTGCTGACATTAAGTTCTAAGACTTACACTGTCTCTTCGATCATCTACATGGGTTGAGCCGCAAGTCTACAGAAATTGTATTTGCGGATTTGACAAAAGTCCTCTATGAGATCCAACATGCGAGTCATTTGGCTGAAAATCAGCACCTTGAAAACAAAGGTGGGAGAAATAAACAACAAATTAATCTCTAAACACTGGTTTGAAAACTAAGGGACATATAACAATCTTTTAACCTGAAACTTTGAAAGCACACATAATGAAGTGCCTTTGAATCAGAAGCTTATTACTCTGACATCCGTATGATCAATTTTTCACTAAGAGGTGACCTCTGACATTAAAGCAATCAACATCGTTTGAGTTCATTTTGTGGGGAGCAATTACCAAATTCTTAAAATTGTGTTTCTCACTGCTGCACCCCCCCCCCCCCACCGTGACAGGATATAAATCAATTCATCAAATAGGAATTTCAAAATACTTTTCAATCCATGGATTGTTTTTTGTCTCAAGTTTAAGAGCAAGACACCCCCTTTCTCTCCCAACCACTTCACCAAAGCTCCAATTTTCACCACTTTCCCAGGTTCACAGATTAGAACAGACCGCCCAAAAAGCTCACCCTGTGCCCTTTCTTCTTGAGCTCGGTCAACATCCTGTCCAGCACCATCATTTTCCCAGACGTGGAGATCACTTCCTCCGTGAGAGCTAGCTCCCACTCTTGGGGTCCAGGGTGTTCCAACAGGTAAGGATGGTTACAACACTTTCGCAGTTGCATCATCACATTGCGCATTTTGATTGTCACCTGCGATGTTTTGACTTTCTCCTCTTTCTCTCCTCTGAGAAACAATTTTTTAAAAAGTTCTTTCTCTATAAGTGACACATGACAGAGCAAAGGGTGAAACATTTTGTTCTTCTCATTTGCACTAATACAAGTTAAAAAAGAAAATTCATTCAAAGCCATAGTATCATTTCATTTTTCTTAATTTGCAATGACAAATTTAAAAAAAAACTTTAGTTAATGTCAAACTATAATTAAGTTTTTCATACTTGTACCAAAAAAAAACAAAACATTCACAGCCAAAATATATATATTTTTTATATATATATGCGCCAACGCAATTTTTATAACTTTATCAGTTATCAGTGGCAAATTCACTATTTTGATTTTCTTTATTTGCTAAAACAAACGAAAATTTTCTCAATTGAACATCACAGGTTACCTACCTTTTATTTTTCAAATCTGACAAGGCGTAAATCCAACTCTCCAACTCCTTTTCCCCGGCCTCCAGAGCTCTCCATCGTTTCCTTCCAGCCGCCATGGAATCCCTTTTGTCAGCCTTGCTTTCCATCATGAGGCTGTAATCAATTTTGTGGGACGAGATTTTCGTTTGGGGTAGCCTGCGGCGTTCAGCTCTACTGGCATTTGGGAAGTCTGGGCATTAAGGAGGGAGGGGACATGTATATTCTATATTCATCATGGAACAAACTCACAAAAATACAATGGTTTATCACCATGACCCGTCTAACAGATTTTTAAGATCCGTACAACAGATTTTTATGATCCATTCAGATCCGCACAACAGATTTCTATGATCCGTATAACATATTTTTCACTTTCTTGACTTAATTGTATATGACGTGGACGCCCCGCGCGACCCACTTACACAAAGATTTCCTCCATTTTTCTTTGGATAGTGCCCTTCTCTCTACTGGTAGGAGTGGAACGCCGCACTGCTCCCTGATGTTGTTGGACTATCTTTGGGGTGGGCGTCCTTCTGGTCTTGGATTCGTGAAATCTAACTTATAGTTGGCATTGGTCCTTGTTTGTGCTTTACCCCTGACAACATATCCGAACCAATGAAATCTCCTATTCACCACCATATCCTTGATTATTTTCGTTCTCATGTTCGATGCGTCACATATGTGCGCGTTTTTAAGCCTACCATGCTTAGTAACACCAAGGATAGCCCGTAGGCTTTTTTTACCACTATCAGAGGCAGTAAGGTAATCAATAAGGCCTTGGATCACTTAGGATTTTGATTTGATATAATTTCATCCACATCCATAACGGTGATCTCGGGGGTTAAGTAGGATTTAAATTTTTTTTGTCCATACTGCCCTGTAAACAGGCAAGAAATCTTCAATGTGCACAGACTTGTATTGTGCACAGGGACATCTTTTTTATCGTACGTCTCCGATGAGACTAGATGTCAATCCACCTACCTGAACCAGGTGGAGTGTTACTCATAATAAGTTCTTAACATGCCGGGGCTTGAACCTTCAACAATTGGGTTGAGAGGTCAACACTTTTGCTTCTGGACTAATGAGTCCCCATTCACTCAGGATTAACTTAAAAATCAAAAACAAAAACCAACGAACAATCTAAATCTACCAGGTCGACACAATGTCAAGAGTATGACAAAACACACGAGAACAAAGAGATGCAATACGAGACGGAGATGTTCTAGCAGTCAAGTAGATGGATCACAGGGCAAGAGCAAATTCCAATGAGCTTTAAGAGCAAGTGAAAGATAACAAATTAATTATCTACCAAGATTAATAAACATAAAAACACAATTCAGAAGCATTTTGAAACAGCAAAGCATTGAATAATAAACCCAACAGACAAAATAACAGACCCCCCCCCCCCCCCCCCCCAACAACAAAAACAAAAACAAACCACGCCAAAATTAATCCACCACCCCAAAAAAAAACAAAAAGCTAACAGAAACCCCAGGATGAGGGGCATAATTAAACGTGCCTTACATTTTTGTTTTCCAACATGTTGAAAATAGAGCGATCAACCAAAGCTGAGTAAAACTCCTTCTGTCGCAGAGTAAGAGGGGCATAGACCAAGACCTCTTTCTTTGGTGGAATGCACAAGTCGACATCACATTTCATTCTTCGCAGCATAAATGGAGTGAGAATCTAAAAATATGCATAAAAAAACTCATTAACCATAAAAACGCAACAAACATAAAAAATACCAAAGTAAATAACTAAAAGTAGCTCTCATTAAATTTCAGTAACTAACTTTGCACTAGTCCTTACAGGGCATGAAATCCATTTGCTTCATTGCAATTTACCAGGTCCACCATACGCATTGATCTCAGAGTGAATAACGAGGAAATAACGAAACAAAAGGCAGAGGAAGGGATCAAAGGAAAGTTGTAGAACCATCAGTAGTGCTCACTCACTGCTCTTAATGCAGGCAAGAAAAATCAATGTTTTAAGCCACAGAACTTGAAGCCTCACAAAAACTCTAGACAAACAACAAACACACAAAGCGTGTGACAAAATATTAACAATAATAAAATGTTTTGGTGGCGTCAGTGACCGAGTGTTTAGGCTGCCAGACTTGAGATCACGAGGTCCTGTGTTCAAATCCTAGCAAGGCTATGTCAAAAGTGTTCCTTTGGGAAAGATACGTAACACGCATTTTCCTCATTTGACCCGGGGGCAGGCAAATGGATACAAGCATTTAGTAAAAACTTGCGTCAGGCTAGCGGCCTGTCCAGGAAGTGATTATAATCATTTGTTCCGCTTCACGCTACAGAAATGGGGATAAGCTCCAGCACCATGGGCTGTAGTGGTCTTCAAGGAACAAACTTCATAGTTTTTTCTTCGCAAGCTAAAACTCCACTTAAAGAAATGTTGCTGTGTGTGTCCACACTCGTGTGTCAACAGGTAGATCCAGACGCATGTTATCGCATTTGCACGTAGAATTCAGTTCTTTAACCGACTCATATTGTTCAAATAATGCAGTAAAATTACTACGAAAACAAAAAAGCAGAAAAAAAAGTCAAGTTATCATCAATAAGAAGACAAAAGCCTGCAAGGCTATTACTGCCCACAAAGCTGGAGAGAATTCAAATTTCTTTAAGTGGCACGTCCACTTCAGTTTTTGTTGTTGTCACTCCCAGATCTAACTGCTACACTGGGACCCACAGTGAGATGATATCACGTTTGCCCGGCCTGAGAGTGTCAAACTCAAATGAATGCTCCGCCGGCATGAAACGGATCAGATAATGCTACATCTCATGGAGAGGATGACGCTAGTCGGTCGCAGGTTCTCCTCAGCTCTACGTTGGTGCCCATTTGCACCTGGGTTGAGTGGATAAATGGGCGTTGTCTTCTCAATCGCAAACAATGTATGACCTAGCATTTCTCTTTCACGGGAACTCCTTTGTATCATCCGTCTCCAATGGGACTAGGTGTCAATCCACCTACCTGGACAAGGTGTCAATCCACCTACCTGGACAAGGGGGGTAGATTTTACTTGAAAAAAAAAACGAGTTAAAATCTTCAACCATTAAAGTTTGAACCCACGACCTTTTGCTTGAGAGGTGGAGACCTTTCCTCTAGACTACAGAGTCCCCCTTCATTTTTATATACATTGCAGGTAAATAAATTTCTTACCTGGTGTAACATGCTAAGAATGTTTTTGCCTTGCTCCTGTTTGACAATTTGCTCTGATGTCTCGCCACTGATGCATGTTGCATCAAACCAAGTTTCAAAGCTACATAGAAAAAAAGAGAGTGAGATTAATTAATTACTTCACAAAAAGAGGAAAGAGAGAGAGAGACGAACACACACAAACAGACTGATAGATAGAGAGAGGGGGAGGGGAGAGGAGAGAGAGAGAGAGAGAGAGAGAGAGAGAGAGAGAGAGAGAGAGAGAGAGAGAGAGAGAGAGAGAGAGAGAGAGAGAGAGAGAGAGAGAGAGAGAGAGAGAGAGAGAGAGAGAGAGAGAGAGAGAGAGAGAGAGAGAGAGAGAGAGAGAGAGAGAGAGAGAGAGAGAGAGAGAGAGAGAGAGAGAGAGAGAGAGAGAGAGAGAGAGAGAGAGAGAGAGAGAGAGAGAGAGAGAGAGAGAGAGAGAGAGAGAGACATTAAAAACAAATTGTTAGGCTAATCTAAAAATTAGGAAGGGAATCTAGATTGGGTAAGAGGCCTACAAAAAAATGGATTTTTCAGAAGATTTAATTTATTGATCATGAAGTACAACTTGAGACCAGACGTAAAAAGGGGGTAAGCGTAAATTAAAGAAAGGGACATGTGGATGCTATAGGCTGGCAACGAACAAACATTTCATCCATGCAAGCCACTTAAGTGCTTGATCAAGACAACTAAAGGCAATAGATAATAAATTAATCAAAACGGGTAAGAATTTTTTTTTTTTTTTTAAAGGGATTCAACATTGATGACGAGATTCCTGAATCATCAGTTACATCCAAGAGTTTGCTTTATCCTGCACCAATATCCTGATATATACAACATCCATGATTTTAAATTACCTTCCTTTATCGTCAAAGATTTCCGGCAGTAAAAAGTTGAGAAGGGACCACAATTCAGCCAGGTTGTTTTGCAGAGGTGTGCCCGTCAGTAGAAGTCTGTGGGTGGAATGGTACATGCGGAGTTCCCTGAAATACAAAGCCACAAAGGTGGTCAGTTTCACTTTGAGACCATCTTTTTATGGGGGCCGCACGGACAAATCCCATGAACAGAAAAAGTGGGAGATTGCTTGCCAAAAACAGGAAGATGTGGGCAGGACAAAAAAAACAAACAAAAAAATCGTACAATCTCTGGGAAAAAAATAAAGAAGGTTGCAAATCCAAATCCGTTTATTTAGCAGGAGATTGGCAGCGCTGCAAATGTGTCAATTCAATCAGTTTTTGATTGTAATAAGGCTTATAAACCAGTGATAAAAACCTTGTCAAAATATTTTAATAACATTACTCTTACTAACAATATGCATGACATATTACAGTTTAACTGGGGTGAAGACGGCCGCATACCAGCTGTATTTAGCCCGGCACCCACTAACAGTTTCCCATTGTTTAAGCCAGCCTTGGGTAACGCCTTCTTGAACAATCAGATTGGCTCGACAGACCTATTTTTGTTACTTATTAAAAGTGCTATTATTACTAGAAAGCTGATTTGTCTGTTTAAGCCTCTTTTGACGCTAAAGGTCATGATCCTAATGTAATAGCGTTACTTTCCGCGAAGCCCATCATTGATAGTATGTTTAGTTACTGTACTGCCTTTGTTTAACATACACATTTCATCAAAAGCACACGGGAATCTTAGAAAATGTAAACACACCACAGCCATCTAGTTGCAGGGAAATCGAATCTAGGTCAGCTGCCTCCCAACCGGGGAATCTACATACTAATGAGTTATAGAACACAACAGACCCCCCCCCCCTATCAAAGGAAAGAAAGATACACCTCATCGTCCAGGAAAAGAGACACCCCCCACCTCCCCAAAATAAAGGTTTTTGGCCATACATCTACCTGATAAGTCTGCAGTGAGTATTCTGATGCGGCCCTCGTCTACAATGAGGTACTTCCAGTCAGTCAGGGCCAGGTACTTCCTGTCTATCATGGCACCAGGACGGATCACAACAGGCTGACAAACACCCCGTCCCTTATCTTATGTTTCTGTCGAATCTTTTGCAAAGATGAGCACGGTGTTCCTTGCAACCGTGGAAGAGAACAGTGGGGACCTGGAATGGGCACAAAAAAAAAACAACCCATCCATCTCTTACTGTAAACTATTATAAGAAGTTTGACATAAAAATGCTTTAATACTTCTGAAAATTGCACAGCATTCAATTTAAGGTGATATGCATGGTATACTAATACTGTAGTACAAGTAATAATACAGACAAATACAATAATTCATAATTGATTTTTATCTTTTCATCAAGCATCAAGAAGTTATATGTTAGGTTTCGCACTAAAGAACATGAAAATACTACATCAATGCTGTTCTCATGAAAATGTTTACATCAATGCTGTTCTCATGAAAATGCTACATCAATGCTGTTCTCATGAAAATATTTACATCAATGCTGTTCTCATGAAAATGCTACATCAATGCTGTTCTCATGAAAATATTTACATCAATGCTGTTCTCATGAAAATGCTACATCAATGCTGTTCTCATGAAAATACTACATCAATGCTGTTCTCTCATGAAAATATTTACATCAATGCTGTTCTCATGCAAATATTTACATCAATGCTGTTCTCATGAAAATACTACATCAATGCTGTTCTCATGAAAATACTACATCAATGCAGTTCTCATGAAAAATACTACATCAATGCTGTTCTCATGAAAATATTTACATCAATGCTGTTCTCATGAAAATACTTACATCAATGCTGTTCTCATGAAAATACTACATCAATGCTGTTCTCATGAAAATATTTATGAAAATATTTAATGCTGTTCTCATGAAAATACTACATCAATGCTGTTCTCATGAAAATACTACATCAATGCTGTTCTCATGAAAATATTTACATCAATGCTGTTCTCATGAAAATACTACATCAATGCTGTTCTCATGAAAATATTTACATCAAATTTCAAAGTTTCACTAAATCAATGTACCCTGAAAGCATAAATAAAAAAAGAAAAATTTGCCGAAGATGAAAATACCAATGTTTCTAAACTCATTTTATTTACTTATTTATCTCATGGCTTCTGTTTTTCATTTTTAAACAATCTTGACAACGGAGAGATGCCAAAGAACAAATGTCACTAAACACAACAAGATTAAAAGTTAAAGAGGGAAACGAGAAATCTGACAGCAAACGAGAAAACCTACCGTTGGTGCAAAGCGTCCAAATTCTGAAAACCAGTTGGGGATGGTAGACAATGGGGGCTTAGATGAGAAACGGTCCTGGAATCCCCCATTTGAACGAGATGCGACAATATGGCAACGCATTGCACGGTTTTCCCCCAGACCCATTTCATCTGCCAAAATGCCATTCACACCGTTTTCATACAGGACCTGAGGATATTGTTGCAAATATTTTAACAGTATAGATGAAAATCAGCTAGAATTCTCAACTGTGTCTAGTTTTCCAATGAGAGGATTGTTACATTTCTATATAGCAAAAACTGGTTCTTAAAATTAATTGTTTCATTCCATTGAGTCAAGTAATGGAAAACATCTCCCGCAAAAAAGATAATCTCCACCCTGGAAGACAGACAAAGTTGTTCTTGCCTCCCTTTTGTGTAGTTTTCACTTTCTGTCGTTATCAGCCATTTTGACATCACTCCACTTTGGCTATACTTTGTGTTATATACATTAAAGACTCAATAATTTCATATCTGTGTTATATACATTAAAGACTCAATAATTTCATATCTGTGTTATATACATTATAGACTCAATAATTTCATATCTGTGTTATATACATTAAAGACTCAATAATTTCATATCTGATATACATTATAGACTCAATAATTTCATCTGTGTTATATACATTATAGACTGTGTTATATACATTATAGACTAAATAATTTCATATCTGTGTTATATACATTATAGACTCAATAATTTCATATCTGTGTTATATAAAAAGACATACATATCTGTGTTATATACATTAAAGACTACTCACTGAAACCTGCAGTAGACTTTTTCATATCTGTGTTATATACATTATAGACTCAATAATTTCATCTGTGTTATATACATTATAGACTAAATAAATTTATATTTCAAACTTGCTATAAAACATACACCCCACTGAAACCTGCAGTGTTTTTATATATAAGCTGTGATAACCACCCCGATGTCAAGAGGCACCAATGTCTCCCGACTTCTTCATTAACTTATAACTTATTTTACTTGCTAAAAAAGAATAATGTTACTAAACGTTAACGGTCTCCAACCTTGAGCCAGCTATAGCCTTCAACTTGGTAGTCACGCAAAAACCTCCGTCCATCAACTTGGGTTGTAAGTGGGAAACTTCCTCACCTTTGATGCGTCTTTTTGTCAGTGTTGGTCTGGAGTGGCCGTTGCGCACACACACACACACAGACAGAGAAAGAAGAACTAACATAATAACATTATCAGAATCATGAGAGAAACAACTTACAAGATTGATGGAAAAGAATTAGATACTGAACATGTGAGTTGATTTGATTTACCCACACCCACAACTAAGGCAATCTCTGGGGTTGTTTAGTAGGATTTTAAAATTTTGGCCGGACTGCCATGTAAACAGACAAGGGATTTTTAACGTAAAGTGTTGTGATCTGCATGCGGGACCTCCTTCCTTTTTGTCGATCCCTGCACCGAATCGAGGGGGGTTGGTTGAGAGGCAGCCAACTTGCCTCTGGACTACAAAGTCCCCTTTGAACATACAACCATAGCTGCCAACCTTTTCAAATCGAAAACAAACTAATTAGGGTTTCGAGCAGGGGTTCTATAACTAGTGTGTATGAACCCCCAGGGTATGCTTGAGAGAGTCAACTCAGGGTTCATGGGATGTTTCTGAAAATTAAAACTAGGGTATTACGTGTTGAAATAATACTACAAAAAATAATAAATACTATTGGTAGACACTGTGATATTTCCTTACACACTCACAATTTTATAACATAATTTGTTCATCTGTTTTTATCTCTCCTGTACTATCCATTAGCCACAAACAAAGTGGGGAAGTTCTTTTCAAACTTTTATCTTATTTTACCCACATCCTCAACTATGGTGATCTCTGTGGTTTATATTATGTCCTGACTGCCCTTAAAACAGCCAAGAGATCTTTAATGTACATAGTTAAGATCTGCACACAGGACCTCCTTTTTTATCCCGTCTCCGATGGGACTAGGTGTTGATCCACCTACCTGTGTGTGTGTGTGTTTTTGTGTGTAAGATTGTACTAAACATCTCAAGAAGAGTTTACAACTGTTGGCGGGGCTTGAACCCACAACCTTTGTGTTGAGAGGCAGACACCTTGCCTCTAGACTACAGAGTCCTCCAGGGAAGTCGCTGTAAAGAGCTGGAACACACCCTGGGTTTTATAGCATAAAACAAAACCATTGCACCCTGATCGCTTGAAGAAGAACACATGACCTCATGAATCCAACAACCAAAGTACCCTTGAGAAACCCATTTCCTACCTCATCCATCCCAAAGGTGGAGGCCATCTCCAGGAGGCGTGGCTCTTCATTTTCAACCGTGGTATCTGTGACTGGTTCTTGCGACTGGTTCTGACTGCTGTGTCGTCATCCTAAAGTGGGGAAAGTTCAAGACAGGACCTTGGTTATAAACTATGATAAAAGTACAGGAAATAATCACTGTCCATTATGGACAGCAATTGTTACCTTCATTGCAAACTTGCATTTTATAGCATGTTATCATAGAACATTTGAAACTGAAGCACTTGTTCCACAAATTTAAGTCCCAGAGCACCCAAATAATACACAGGTATATAACGTTTACAATATGTGTGGCGGTCTGACTAAAACCCGCCTAATGTCTCAAAATATGGATTTCTAGTTGAGTATGTGTATGAAAGCAGCAGATCTTTCTGATTAAAATGCTCTTTAAATTTTTCAAATATCTCAATTAGGACGAGACAAATATTTACATATCGACGATCACAAAAATAAGAAGACGAGAAAACGCATTTTAAGTTTTACGTCTTTATTTTCAGTGACTTTCATCTTGAAAACATACTTATCAATGCCAAGAATGTTTTAAAAGTACTTTAAATCAATTATGTAGACTGGAGAATTATAAAAAGTAAAAATGCAAAATTTTAAAGTAATTTTAGCTTGATAAACACATAAATAATGCAACTGGGATCGAAAATGCAAATCATGGAAATGTACAAATAATGGGATAACTGCATCTCTGTGAACTTTTGAGAATTTTAAAGCAGTATGGAATAATAATATAATAACAATACATATTGTTTCTTTACAATAGTAAAAATGAGAGTTTTCTTAATAAAATTCATATGGAATATTTAAGTAAAATTATAATTAAATTACAGATTTTTTTTTATTAAAAATTGTTTTTTTAAAACATGACTTTACATGATCTCATCCTCACACACATACACACAAGACTTCAGTGCCATTACTAAAAATGATAAATTGATAAGCTAAGGTTATAATTAATACTTGATAAAATACAACATATTGAAAGCATCGCCCATACAAAGGAGAAAAGATAATCCAAAGAGAAACCTAACTTTTTGTCCTATGTGCTTTCGTTCTGTCTGATGTTTGTGTGGTGTTACTAAATCTTGGAATATTGCTGTGTGTGATGTAATATGAATGCCACATGATATCTGAGAGAGTATGGAAATGTCTAATTTTTCACGAGTCATTTCACACCTGGAAGCAAAGTCTATTTTGAGGACTTGACAACAGATGCAAGATCAAAACAATCCACTTTGGTGCGTTTAAAAGACGCTGACTAATCCAAAACACTAGTCAGGGCTAAATTTTATGTGACCTGTTATTGCAGGAGAGTGATCACTTGCAACTACCATCAATTATGAGCATGAAGATGCACTTGGCCATAATCAAAGAAAAAGTGTAGAAGAGAAACACACAGCGAAGCACACTCTCAATTGAGGATAAGCGGACTGTGGATGTCCTGGTTGGAGCGATTAGAAGGATAATGCTGTCATTTAATGACTAATCATCACAGCCAAAGGATTGACAGATCTCAAACTGACAGGTCTTCAATGGGAGTGAACAGCACTTTTACACTCTGCTTGTTAGATGATAATGATAAAGATAAAAGGCAAAAGTTCTCACCACAGGCGCGTGAATGTCCTATACGCAACTGCTCTAATCTGAGAAGCAGTGCAGCTTGAGACATATAAGTCAAATACTGTCTTTTTTGTACAATTTGTAGGTAGGAGTCTCACATGAGATCTCCAGTGATGAGGCGTACGACCGGGAAGTGTGATTGCATGGACTTCTGCATAATTAACAATAAAATCTACAGCTTTAGTTTCATCAAATGTAAGACCATGCTTTGGTCTACATCTTTTCCCTTTATGTGGGCGAGCTTCAATTCCAGCCGCTTTATAATAAGCTAACAAACTAATTAATTTATGCAGTCCTATTCTATGTATGTACTTAAAAACATCCCTACAAATTTTGAAGCTGTGAAAATAAAAATCTGTCCTATGTGCTTTTCGTTCTGTCTGATATTTGTGTGATCTTGTTGTGTGTGATGTAATATGAATGCCACATGATATCTGAGAGAGTATGGAAATGTCTAATTCTTCACGAGTCATTTCAAGGCACTGAAGTATTTCTTTCTGGTAATTATTGCTCTCAAAATAAGGGTTTTAAAATTGACCAATCTTCAATGACAATAGGACATCTAGGATACAAATTGTAAGAAAAATCTCCTGATATTGCATTTTTTAATTAAGTTATCCAGGAAGTATTTTTTCTGGTAATTATTGCAAAATAAGGGTTTTAAAATTACCAATGACAATAGGACATCTAGATACAAATTGTAAGTCTGTTGCATTGACATTACAGCTTGACCCTGACTTGTCAACTCACCATCGGAATCAAAGCCACTTGTGCTTGATGTCTCAGCCGCAAGGGTTGAACTGCCCGGCTGTACAAGTTCATCTGTTAAGAGGAGAGAATTCATTATTATAGTTTTACAGTGATTTTGATTTAAAGACAAAATAGTATTCAACATGACAACAGTTTCTCAGGGCCTAAAGACTATAATAATGATTTTTCTTTCAATGCAGGCATGATAGAATTTAATTTATATTACATGTCTCTATTAAAAGTATAGTATATTTCACCCAGTTCTAGATCTAAATCTAGATTTTAGGGCCACCACTCCCTCCATTTATTACATGATTACATCTAAACATTATCTAGATCTAAATCTAAGTTAATAATGTCAAAGATTTGAACCTACCTGTGAATGCTGGGTGTGGCAAAGCTTGAGGTCGAGAGGGTCTCTGACATCAGTTTCTTCACTTGAACTTGAACAACTGTCTGTGCCCTCTCTCTCTCCTCGTCCCCGATCTCCAAAATAATCGTAAATCAGGCCCTAAGCTCTGACTCAGGGCCAATACTTGATAAATTAATGTCCCTCAACTTGTTGAGGTGAGAAGTCACCTCTTGTGGACTTGGTCTAGTAACAGTTCGATGTTGAAAGGAAGACGCCATTTTTGTTATTGGTTACGTAACTTTTTCATAAAATTACACACAATATATTTAATCGTTGTTTTGCCACAAACTACACTGATTTCATAAAATAATAGGTTGAAATTATCATAAAACTACTTTATATAACTGTTTAACCGTTTTTTATGAATATTTTCCTTGTTAAAGTTAGCACTATTATGTTGAGGATAACAAGACTTGTTTACACAGATGCGCATTAATTCTAGTAGTTTAGCGTGCCTTGTATTCATGTAGACATAGTAAACAGAGACAGAGCAGAAAAAGACGATGAAAACGGTATCACGATAGGCCGACCTTTCATTGATAAATGAAAACAAGGTTGATGCAACAATATAATTCGTCATGATCGATTTTAGATGAATTTTCGCCATGTTTGCTCACGATTGAGTGCAGAAAATAATCATTTAAAAATATTTAGAGTATATTTTTTGTGCTAAATCCTCTTGATATCGGTGTTTAAATGGTTAAGGGAATTCAAAAAGGCAAAAAGGTCAAAATTGACCCGAGGTCACAATTTTACCTTTATCACCCAATATCTCAAAACAACCTTCGCCGACATCCGGCGGGTTTGGTCAGACCGCACACATATGAAGTTAAATGTTGATAAAATCTGCCCGCTTCATTAATCACAGCTGCAACCGTTCTAGTCAATAAGTGGACTGACAAGGCAAACGAATTGTAACGACGGCCCGACATATTCTAGAAAACAAATTGATCATTTAACTGGAATTAACCCTCTTGAAGGTACATAGCAAAACTCTGTCGATTTATGGGTTGGTTTAAAAAAATTGATTTACCCACATTCACAACAAAGGTGATCTCTGGGTTTTTTTGGTAGAATTTTAAAATTTTGCCATGACTATCTCACAGATCTTAAAATAACGTGTAGAGTTGTGACCTGCACATGGGACCTCCTTAATAACGTCAGTCTCCGATGAGAATAGGTCTCACCACTTAACTGACCCCGTGGGGAAAGGGTATGTGTGTGTGTGTGTGTTAGATTTTACTTGAAAAATCCTGGGATACTTTTTCAACTATTGGCGGGACTCGAACCCACAACTTTTTGGTTGAAAGGCCGACACCTTGCCTCTGGACTATCATGTCCTGTCAATAGCTGGTCTTCTTAGCGAAGTCTGACGGCAGTAATGCCAACTCAGAATGGCATCTCCAAACTTTCACCTAAATTTCTCTAGACTCTGTGCTAATAATCTTAGCAGTTCCTTAAAAAAAAAAACGAATTACAGTTAACCTCAAGAACATACTGTTCAAGGTAATTACAGACTTAACACACTCAAAGCCCAATAAAAAAGTGTATAACTGTATGTAGTATAAGTACTGGTTCGCAGCTATGCTTAATAAATATTCACTTAAGTTCTTAATATCTGGTCTTATAATTTTTCATGATTAAAGATCAGTTTGGACGACCATTGTTGATGGTAAGACATGTTGCTACTTACTGGTCCCTTATTCTCTCTGATGACCCGTGGCTTTTCATCTTTGGACTTTTTCTTGGCACCATCCTGGCATGAAAGAAGGAAAGTAACAACAATGCTGTCAATTCAATAAAACCGTGTCATTATGCTAAGATGAAAAATTTGTGAAAACATTTTGTTTGAGATGGTGCTGATAACACTCAGCAAGTTGAGAAATTTATGAGATTATTTTCAAAAGGATTGATGCTATCTGTTGTCTATTTCAAAAGCTATCTTAATGTTCATATATTTTATCTTGGACACTGAAACAATATTACTGTGCAACTCTTTAGTGGCATCGGTGGTCGAGTTGTTAGACTGTCAGACTTGGGATCACGCCAAAGCTAAATCCTCGACATTGTGTTCTCTGGGAAAGATATCTGGTCTCAGCCAAGCCAAGCCAAGCCAGAAAATTCCATTTTTTCAATTTAGTAGGAGACAACAAGACCAATAACATATCTGTGCAAAGATACATTCTTATCAGCTCAATCACACACACACTTTCAAAACAGACCTACTAGGTTCTTCTCTTACTATTTGAATCTCGATTCTAGATATTCCTTGTTCGTTGTCTGACAAAGGGTTATATCCGAAACGTCACGCGTTTGTTCTGTCTTTATTGGTGGAGTTGTTCCTTATTGTCGTTTTTCACCTTGTCCTACTAGGATCATTCCATTTTACAATAGGGGTGACCAATGCATGAAACTTGTATAATCAAGCCTACTTCATGCATAGTACAGCTGTTAGCATCTTTACTATCAGTTGTCCAAGGCAAAGATAGTGATGGACACACCCCTTTAGGAAATAGACTGAGTCTGAACGCTCCTTTTTTCCTGTTTACTAAATGGTTAACCAATCAAAGAGCATTATTTTAAAGAGGATGAGGTAAGATAGTAAGAGGGTAACAAGAAGGAGGAATATTCAGATCTCTTTTGACCTGCCCTTTCTTCCAGGCAAATGCGGGCATCACGCTGAGGTTTGTAGCAGGCAAACAGTAAATCCCAGGTGTAGCGCTGAACGGACTGCTGCAACAAACCAGCATTTACAGATTTATAGCCATACTAGGTTTAACACCAATTTTCACCACTTGACCCAGATGCAAATGGGTACAAGCACTAGCTTGGGAGTAAAGACATGTGTCAGACTAGCGTCCTGTCTAGGAAAAGATTATGATCACCTGTTCCGTTTCATGCTATAGAGACCAGAGACACACACACCTACTCTATGGGCCCCAATGGCCTTGAAGGAACTTTACCGTGACTAATTTTTTAAAAGCTCTTTATGTAGATGTTTAGCTGCGGAAACAAAAATTAACATGAAAGTCTCAACAGGCAAGAGAATGTTAGGCTAAATCAGATAATACAAGCACAAATTTTAAAGAAATAGTAAATGTAAAAAAAAAAAGGTAGGAGAATACTGGATACATACAAAGTCCTCCACACCATAACAATAGAATGGGAAAAAAACCGCCAACTCACCTTTTGATTTGAGTCTTCTACAACTTTCCTTTCCTCCCCTTTTGGCTTTTCGCTTCGCCCACTACACCATTCTGCAATGTGTAGGTGGTTAAAATTACATCATGATAAGAATAATACAATTTACATTAAGGATCATACATCTTGAGATATCGTTCTAATCATTCATTGAAAAAAATACACCTAAAATTGACAACCACACGGAGATCAGAAATTCAGCATTATCTGTTTCTTTGAAGTAAATCCTGTCCACCATAGTGATCTCAGAGTCAAAGTGTTGAAGTCAACTTGCATAGTTATAAATCTTTCTTTATGTATCTAAGACTTTACAAACTCTTACACACCTAATGCCTTTAAGTTTAGAAAGCACATGAATCTTGATTCATGTATCAATCTCAATCCATATATATAATAAGTGCACTTACTCTTGACGTCTTTGCTCTTCAGCCGTTTGCTTCTCCTCTTTGTTTGCCTTCCTTTGCAATGTTCTCTGCCGTCTCTTTTCTTCTTCCTCTTTCTGTTTCTTGATGCGATCTACCAGATACTCTGTGTACATTGTGCCTTTGCTTAGAAGATACTTGAGACGTTCATATCGCTGCTCTGTAGTCGTGTCAGACACCTCTTCCAATAACTGAAATACATCCACCACAATCTATCATCTCAGAGTTATGAGAACATGCCATACATGAAAAACAACAATCCCAACAGTAAAACATTAATTAAGACCTGAGCTTAATTTCCACCAGTAAAATTCATACACGACCTTTAAAAGTGTAACACAGAATTTATAAAATAAGTATTCTGATACAAAAGGATTGTTTAAGAGGTTTGATTAAGAAATCCATATCTGGTAAATAAAGAGAAAAGAAAAACCCCCAACAAATCCATTTCCTAACAATAACAAGAAGTTTCATGCAGCTCTGAATATGTCAGGAAAGATTGACGTTTGTTTCATTTTATTGCAATTTACTCTGTCCATCATATGCGGTGACCTCCAAGTGATTTAAAGAGGAAACAGCAAGATAAAAGATACGCAAAAGAGGAAGCAAACTTTGTATCAAATGTCTTATGAGCATCAGTAGCTCCCATCAACCGCAAACTTCTAGAGTTAGAAATGTAAAGTTTCTAGAAACCTTGGTTACCTTTTTGAGCTTTCAACACTCTTTCCTCTTCCTCTTTGAGACCTTGAAGTTCAAGGGTTCCTCCCTCTTCCTGCATCTCTGTAGTCACAATTTTGCATGAATCTACAACAGCTTCAGTATCTGACGATTGCTTTAGATGGGGTGACACGTGAACAGAAAATGAGGAAATTAATAAACCATGAACAATAAATTAATCATTTACATTGAAACTGCAATCCACACACACACACATCACTAAAAGAAAAGTGCTTAAACGTCTAGTACATGAAATGTGTAAGGATCATCTGTTGTCATGTTTATAGCATTGCTAAATTTTATAATCTAGTGGACTATTTATGAGAGTACTGAACAAACGACTCGAAGCTAGGAAAGAAAGTGAAATGCCACAACACTCACTTCATTTGATCCTTTACAAGAAACTGGTGAACTGGGGCAGGTTGCACTGGGTTCTGAAATTAAAATCAAGTTTTAAATGTGAAACATGTTCCCACAAAAGAGATGCATCATCATATCAACTCGTTTAACTTGACAAAATAGAAAACAAGAACAAAGTAGAAGACAGCCCCTTCCCTTTTCCCCCAAAGCTTTGAGCAGAACATAACGTGATGATAACGGTGTTCAGGACAGGATGCTATTATCAAGCAAGTCTTTCTACACAGCTGGTGCTGGTACATATTTACCACTTGCACCCTAGAAACACAATGCCAAGATTTGAACCAGGATCGTGAACTCATTCAGTGCTGGTGTTTCCTCACAACTTTAGCAGTAGCACATGCTAGTCTACGATGGGAAAAAGCAACCAATGTAATTAATCTTTTAAAATAATTTTTAGTCTTAGTATTAATTGTTATCAAGTTTATTTCGAATAAAAATCAGAAGAAAAATTAAAATATTGGATATAATGTAGTCGTGTTGTTGACTTATAAAGCCATTATAAAATTTCTGTTTAGAACTTTAAGGCCTGTCCGTGTCCTTTCATTTGTTTCTCTGATACAAAACTGATTAATAACAAGACCTGCAAAGGATGTACCACTTTCAGTAACGTATGCATCATTATCCGGAAACTTTGCTGTCATAGAAGTCACTTCATCTGGCTTTGTTGGAGAGTTAATGTCCTTCACCCCACCAATTTTTTTCTGGCTTGATGCTATCTTCAGCCGTCACTGGAGAATTTCTGTCTATAGCAGCCATCGTGTTGACTTGGGGATTCTGAACCATTTCCAAACAATTATCTCGCCAGTGTGGATCTCAAGAGTCTGCAAAATAGGAAAAAAGAATATGATGTTATATATAAAAAATAACATCCAAAACGAGAAAACAGAGAGAGAGGTAGAGGGGAGGGTGGAGGGAGAGAAAGAGAATATAATGTGCTTGTTGAGTGGGCGATGGCAAGAGAGAATATGTGAGCCTTTGTTGTAAAATAGACAGCTACATTCATTATTCTTTATATAATACACGTAACTAAAATTATTTAAACTAACATTATTTAGAAAACTAAATATGCCTCTGGCCTGGGCCTTCGATCTACTTTTATTTATAGTTATTCCTATGGACTACCGAACCCCCTATGTAAGCTATTTAGTACGCCAAAAACACTATTAATAATAACAGCTAGAGATTTGATGACAGACAACAACTGACCAACTGATTATCCTATTACATCAGCTTTTAAAAAAATACCACGTTGAGGTTGGGCATTTCTAGATCTAGATATTCAATGATTCATTACAATTGTTACAAAACTACTAACACAAACTATAAAATATAACTCGGGTAAAATGATATAGGTGGCACAAGAAAGAACACTGGCCATTGCTTCTGACGATTGCTATTGAGATTCTCTCAAACAACCAAGTCGCCTGCCGGGTTTGTCGGGTTGCGACAACGTGCATGGCTCCTAAATCGGGCAAAAAGCGTTACAAGGTAAAGGGTCCAGAAATTTCCAATGCCACAGGTTGAAATAAATAATTACCGATGAGATTGCTGATGAGACAATTGACATGTGCCCATTGCAACCAGAGGATAAAAACATGGGGGACAGATCTATCGATGACAACTAACAAATTGCGAATAACCACCAGACTGAGCGGCGAGCGCCCAGGCATTGCTGGTGGATAACTTGATGAGATCTGGTGACAGCTGATTGACAAAGGTCGATAGCCACCGAAATGTCAGTGGCACCTGATGAATTGCTGATTACAAGATTTTTGCAAGTAATTGACGTTAGGAACTGTTTGATGCAACAACTAGATATTTATAGATCCAAGGCTAGATCTACCTAGACTCTAAATTTAGATGTATGTTTGAGAATTGTACAGGGTAGACGCTACGGTATTGTTAAGTCGACCTATTCAGTAAGAAATTGTTCAGTCTGATACACTACATGAGACCTTTTGTTCTTAAAGTAATAAAAATCGCTGTTGAAACTCGAAATCACCTGCCTTCCTCACTATCGTTGGACAGCTGCATTTGTGGGAATGTAGAGCGAGAGAGGCATGTAAAATATGTGAACATGCACACATATAACGGAGTGATTTATTTTCAGCCGGTTTTTTCCTCACCGGATCTCGCCCAAGAGACGAGATTCTCGCAGTTATCGGATCTTATTTTCAGCCATTTTCCCCCTCACCAGATCTGCGTCCCAGAGCTTCGCATTTTGTGTCAGTACAGTCTCCTCGTTTCATATTGCTCACACCAGATCTGTCGTCCCCTCGAGGTCAGTCGCAGTCGCAGTGTCACCCCGTGTCAGTGCAGTCACCTCGTGTCAGTGTCAGTCGTGCCTCGTTTCATACTGCTCACAGTCAGTCACCTTGCTCACAGTCGTTTCATATTGCTCACCCTCGTGTCAGTGTCAGTTTCGCTCACAGTCACCCCGTGTCAGGTTTCATATCGCCCGCAGTCGCATATTGCACCTCCTGTCAGTGCCAGTCGTGCCTGGTTTCATATTGCTGCTTCAGTCCCGTGTCATGTCATCGTGCCTGGTTTCATATTGCTCAGTCGGAGTGTCAGTCGCCTCGTTGTTTCCATATTGCCTACAGTCGAGCCGCCTCGTTGTTTTATTCATTTCTTCTATCCAAATATGTATTTTTTTAACGTTCCCATCACACTTGTACACTTTCATTTTGTTCAATTCCTACTTCACCTCATGCTGGACATGAAAAGGTGGTTTACTTACAGAAACGTCCAAAGGATATTGGATATTGCTCAAAAAATTTGTCACTGGCATTGCTACTTTATCACTTCTCACGCTGCTTCTGGGACAGTGGGATAACAAAAATTTGTCACAGTGGCATTTGTTTTGTTTTTCACCTCACCTGGAACATATGCGAAACGTTGCAGTCATGTAGTTTCATATATTCTATTATTCATTCTATCAAATATGCCTCATTTTATATAAATGTTGAAAGGGTTTTTTTTTGTTTGTAGGGTTTTTTTTTTTAGTTTTTTTCATCTTGAACATATGAAAACGTGTCATGTAGATTTTATATAAATGTTGAAAGGCACCAATATTTCCAAACTTTTTTTTGGTCCTCTTGATGTTTTTTATGTATCGGTATTTCCAAATCTTGAGAAGTGCAATTCATTTGATCACACTCTGGGTTATCAATTATCATAGTTATGCATTGTTTTTATGTTTTCTTTATAAATAACTTCAAAGTACATATATATGTATTTTTTTAACGTTCCCCATCACACTTGTACAGTTTGTGGGGTTTTGTTTTGTTTTTCTGCTTTTTAATATATAAATGTTGAAAGGAAACAATCTTTTTTTTGTTGCCGAACTTTCTTTTTGGATTCTCTTGAGGTTTTTTTTTTATGTAGACCTATTTCCAAATCTCGAGAATTGATTGCATATTTTTAGTGTAATATACTGAAGTGCACTTTATATTATCACATGGGTTATGCAATGTTTTTACGTTTTCTTTATTATAAATTACTTCAAAGTACATGTATATTTTTTACGTTCTCCATCACACTTGTACTTGTAAGAAAGTTTTTGGAAAACGTGGTGTTGTATCTGCATCCTTTTGAGGTTTTGAACTGGCTATACTGACATGTTTTTCCATGGCTCCGTGCTTGTGAAATTGTATTCCATTTTATCTAAAATACACTTTTCAGAACCAAGGTGTACACTGTTGTTTAAATATTATGTGTCTGTGTCTTCTCTCACTCTTGTGTACTGAGTGAAAGGCCCCTGTTTTTCTTGTCAATTTCCGTGCGCTCTCCCTTCCCCTCTCTTTCTGTGTGTGTTTTCTTCCAGTCTCTCTCTCCCCCTTTCCCTGTGTGTGTTTTCTTCCATCCTCTCTCTTTCCTCTGTGTGTGTTTTCTTCCATCACCCCCTCTCTCTTTCTTTATACTAATCTAATACTGTCAATTTCCGTGTGCCTCTCTTTCTCTGCGTGTGTTTTCTTCCATCCTCTCTCTTTCTCTGTGTGTTTTCTTCCATTCTTCTCTCTCCTCCCCTCTCCATCCCAGTGTGTTTTCTTCCATCACCTCTCTCTCTGAATATTCTCGGATAAGCTTACTGTCCAGACTGCTTCGCAGTAGATCTAGTACTAGTAGGATCTTTCTTATTTTGCCGAACTTTTGATTCTCTTGAGGTTTTTTATGTACTGCTATTTGCAATTCATTTTTACAAGATCAGCCCACTAAATATAGTATAGCGTCTTCTCTCTCCCCCTCCCGTGTGTTTTCTTCCACTCACCTCTGGCAAAAAGAAAACCAAACAAAGAACCCAGCCGACGAAAACAAACAAACAAAAAACAGCGTAGCCTAGCTGATTGATTCTAAATTTAGTTGCAAAACACAAATATTGGGGCCATTAAAAATGATTGACCTTGACTAATGAAAACGAAAGACCCAAGGACTAGGCATAGTGACATGAAAACTGGCTGAAAATAAGATGATATTATTTTCAGCCGGGGTGAGAATAGCTCATATTATTTTCACCCCTGCTGAAAATAAGATCTGATCTTATTTTCATCCCCGCTGAAAATAATCAGCCTAAATATAATGCTCAGTATGAACAGAAGATACAGATCTGATTTATATAAAAAGAAATCACATTTTCCAGAAATGTAGATTATCTACTCTTTTGTTCTGAACTTAGGCTAACGTGGTCAATTTCTTTGAAGGATTAGTCTTAGACATGGCAATATTTATATAGATCTAGATCTAGATCTATATATATATATATTTTTTTTTATTATTTTTTTTTTTTTATAACCTAGCATTGCTGTTCTCCATACACATGTACATTGGAATAAACACTTAGTAGAGCCGGGACTACTACGCCAGTATCTCGTCAAGCATTCGATATAATAAATTAAACAAATTGATGGGTTTTTTTTTATCAATCAATCATAGAGATTTGGATTCTAGAATCAGTGATAAATAGACTAAGAAGTAAGTTTGGTAGATCTAGATCTAGATCTAGTAGTGGCAGATTCTAGAGATCTAGATCTATACGAGCTTTACCTGACACTGGCATGCATTCAATGAATTAGATCTATGTATCTTGGTATATCTAGTTGCATAATCCGAATTCGCACACAGAAAAACTCATAAAAAAAACACTTACAACGATTGACAAGGAGATAAGACCTATGGTTTCTGACCGCACGCTGGTTTGAGCAATTTCACTTGTTGCATAAAGTAAAGGCGAGTGGTATGATGTCAGATGTGAGTTGCCTAACTTGCAAAACCGCGGGAACGGTTAGTTAAAATGTTGGTTTGGATTTGATGTGAGGAAACGGAAAATTCTATATTTTGTCTCATTATCTTTGGAGACGTCCATTATTCTGTTGTCATCGTCGTCTTCATTTTTTTATTTTAATGTAGATGACAGGAACATCGTTAAAAAGTATTTTTTCTTTCCACTGGCAGCACCGAGTCCCGTCTATTTTCGCGCGAAATGAAATCGATATTACATAACTGTGTTTTCTCCGGTAGAATTTTCTTGTGAGAATGTGCACCCGGTATTTCGTTGTTATGCATTTATAATTCCTTGGGTTTTTTGGCTGTTTTTTTGTTCTTGTTACTGTTGTTGTAGCTGATCTTATTCTTGTTCGCAGGTGAATGTGTGTGTGCGTGTGTGTGTATGTGTGCGCGCGGAGTGCGATGTGAGTGAGAAAGAGAGGAGAGGAGAAGAGAAGAGAGAGAGAGAGAGAGAGAGAGAGAGAGAGAGAGAGAGAGAGAGAGTCGGAGAGCGTCATTTCTGGATTGGTTTTTGAGGAGGAAGATTGTGTCATGGACCAAGAAAGTGATTCTGACAATACTGTAGAAGGTCGGAACTCCGACCGACTATGACTAAATGTTATTTTTAATGGAAGGTTGTAACCCGACTTGCCCATGGACCAAGTGGCTAAAGGGAAAAAATCAACTAAAACCAGCTGCAGAGCTTCAACAAAGCTCAACCAATCTAAAATAATAAATATAGTAACGATTATGCATAACCGCTTGGATCGCCAAATTAACCTTTCTTCAAATCCCAGAGGCTTCACTTCAGCTCTTTATTTAATATTTAATAACGGTCGCCAAATCAACTTTTCTAAAAATCTCAAGTCTTTACATCAGCTTTATATTTAATAACGGTTATGCATAACCGCTTGGGTCGCCAAATCAATGAGTGGCTCTTTGTTTCCCTGTTTGTTATCGTTTTTTTGTCTTAAATTTACTTAATAAAGGGAAAATGCACCAGATGTTATCAGTTTAAATTATTTTGTGAGTATCATAAAGACCCAAGTAAATCTTGTGGTGGAAGTTCTGCTTGTAAAAATTGCAGAAGACCAGCAAAGCAAAGCAAAGACATTATCAAAATAACAAAGAAAAATATAGACAGGCTTATCAAGAATTTATCGAAAGAAATCCCAATTATCAAAACGAGTATCAAAGGGAAAAAAAAAGAATAAAATAATTTGTCTACCATAAATTTATTCCTATAAAATGACCCCTATAAAAAAAAAATGTTTTTAATGTAATGCTACAAAGTCTATTGATGATTATAGAATTGACGCAGCTAAGGAGGGTGGGAGAAAGTCTCAATGTAATTAAGTGTCAATCTAACGCAGATATTCAAACGAGAGCAGATCGAAAGAAGGAACAAATCAAATATGATCGAGAAGAGATGAATAAACGTAATAGTAAATATATATCTAAGAAGAATGAACGATTAAAGAAGAAATATTATGATGATAAAATAGATACTTTAAAGACCGAAAGGTTGAGAGATAAATATACCGATCTTTATAATGAAAAAGTAATTAAAGTAAAAAAAGAAAATGATATAATCAAAGAGAGAAACATTAATTATGAAGCAAACAAGTTACAAGACTTCTCAAAGTATAACTTCTTAAAGAAAACATACCAACAAGAGGTTCATACATATACAGAGAAAAATAACGATGATAAAATCAGACATTATACAAACAAGTTAAAAGATCTAAATAATCACGATTTATCAAATTCTATATATATTGATGATAAAACTTTTACTGAAGTTGTTATTCAAATGAAACAATTGATTAATGAAGGAAATATTGTTTTTCTTAATGGAAAAATAAAAACAAATAACAGTGATGAGTCTGAAGAATATAATATAAGAGGTAAAGGTAGTTTCTATAGTATTAAACAACTAGGAACTTATATTGAATCGTTAGAAACAAATTCAGATATGAATGAAACGTATTTTATTGGAAATATTCAACATGGATAAGATAAGTTCAGAAAAGTTAAATAATCTAAGAAGGGAGACGGAACAACATTTTCGTGTTCTAAGTTCTATCAAAGAATATGAAGGGAAATAACTGCTAGATCCCATCAGAGAATAGCTGCTTTATTAAATGTCATGAATGGTTGACTGAAAAGAAACATACGGAAAAGTACAAAGAATTTGTTTATAAAGAACATGGGGATAAGAATAAGAAAAATTATTCCATTTATAATGTCTAATGCTAAGTTTTTAAGATTTGATAAATATTTTAACGATGTTGTAGAGTATATTAATCCATGTGATAGACATACTTATCCTGTGAGTTCATAACTTCGTATATTGCCTTCATAATCCAAATAATTATTTTATTGGTCATTATTGTTTAATGGATAGAAATAATAAAAAGTAAAGCAATTAAACAAATTGAAGCAAATTATAAGCAAGAATGGACAAAAATAAATGATTATGTAAAAGAGTATAACTGTATACTGTAAAACAGACATAGAATAGTATATAGACCTTCAGACGCAAATATATGATATTGAAACATTTACGGATGCAATTGGAAAACAAGTTCCATATGCTTTAGCATCGATTAGTATAAATCTGTCTAATAGTTGTGTGAAAAAATATGAAGGATATATACCAGAAGATAAATTTAACAATCAACAGTTTGGACCAAAAACTGGTATATTTAAAGTATTGTATATATATCCGAATAATATGTTTTTTACTCAAATCTTCTGTAAGGATAAAGCAAATAAAACAGAGGTTTTGAACAGAAGAACAGGAAGATGCTGTGATACACTAACATCGGTTGATGTTCAAGAAATGCTTAGATGTGGAGGAAGAATAATTTCTATGTTTGATGGATTAGTTTATGAAGAAAACTTCGCAATTGACCCATTTAGAGAATATGTTCATGAGTTACATGATCTTAAGAAGAAATTCAAAGAGGAGAAAATAACGTTGGTTATGCATTGGTAAAGTTATTATTAAAATTCGTTATATGGGAAAATGGTTCAGAAGGATATATTAACAAAAAGTCATTTATGGAATGAAGATACATTAAGAAAAAACTATACCGATAATATAAAATATGACAAAGTAAAACACAATCAATATTACATTGAAGAGTATATTGGAGATGATTTATCAAAACAATTAATGCCTTCGCATTTAGGAACCTTTATTCTGTCTCACTCTAAAAATTAATGAATGATGTTATTCTAGAGATTGATGGGTTTAAAGAAACGCATATTTATTACACTGATTGTAATAATGTTGTTAAAATATTAAAAGAAAAGAAGTTTTTAGATGATGTGGAATTAGGTAAACTATCCAATAATTTAGATTAGAATATACATTGTTTTTAGCACCCAAAGTCTACGCCATTGATAATGAAGGGGGTATTATTACAAAACAACCATTTAAAAATTTTCAAAAGGATATATCAAAACGAACAGATTTCCTTAAAATGTTTAAAAAGCAAGAGATTGAAACTAAAATGAGTAAACCATGGAAACAAGCATTTGGTAAAGGTGTATTCATTTCAGATGACAATGATAAACAAATAAAGTTCTCTGCAAACATTAACTTAGTGAAGCGGAAGGCACCTGATGTGAATTATACAATGCATCCACACAGTTCT
The DNA here is from genome assembly GCA_037039925.1 of Doris montereyensis. NCBI lineage: Eukaryota > Metazoa > Mollusca > Gastropoda > Nudibranchia > Dorididae > Doris > Doris montereyensis. The sequence continues at coordinate 164,334 of JAXRKP010000774.1, read as the reverse complement.
AAAGAGATTAATTACGACGTGATAGACAGGAATAGTATTAATTTTAATGATTTCTATATTCACGAAGAAATAAATGAAAATAATGAGGATGAGGAATGTTTACCAAAATGAAAGTCTACTGAATAATTCTTACCTCACTTCCATCACTTTCCATTTGAATTACTCAATCTGATACAATAACTACATAGGCGTTTAAATCATTGACACTCTTATTAAAATCCATGTTCACAGTAATATCAGTAACCCCACCTTTGACCTTTTCAATTTGATTGCTTACATCAACAACGAATATTGGATAGTAATCCAGGTAATCAAAAGGTGTCATATTCACACTAGCTTCATCCTCGAATAATTTTTTTTTTCTTGAAATCAACAGCTTCACTAAATATTCTGTTAAATTAATTTTTTCAAAGTTTATGTCATATCGCACTTCTGTGTATGTTCTTGAATCAAGTCATTCAAGTGATACTGAAATATTCTTTAGATTTGCGTGGTAAAACAGTGACTTATCGAATTCATCTTGATCATGTGTTTTTTCTTTTTCCAAGAATGATAAATCTCTCTTGAAATCCAAGAATGATAAATCTAGGGGTGTTTTTCTCTTGAAATCCAAGAATGATAAATCTAGGTTTGTTTTTTTCTTGAAATCCAAGAATGAAATCCAATCTAGGGGTTTTTTTTTCTCTTGAAATCCAAGAATGATAAATCTAGTTTTGTTTTTCTCTTTGAAATCCAACAATGATAAATCTAGGGGTTTTTTTCTCTTGAAATCCAACAATGATAAATCTAGTTTTGTTTTTCTCTTGAAATCCAACAATGATAAATCTAGGTTTGTTTTTCTCTTGAAATCCAACAATGATAAATCTAGGTTTGTTTTTCTCTTGAAATCCAAGAATGATAAATCTAGTTTTTTTTCTCTTGAAATCCAACAATGATAAATCTAGTGTTTGTTTTTCTCTGAAATCCAACAATGATAAATCTAGTGTTTGTTTATCTCTTGAAATCCAAGAATGATAACTCTAGTTTTTTTTTAGAAGTACGTTCTCAATCTCCATTCAAATTTATCGCCAGTAGGAACAATTATTGATTGACTTCTTAATCTGTTCTAAGCGATATCATATTTTATATTATTTCTAATTTGTGTCAATAGTTTATTTTCATATTCCAAACTTAGTTTAAGATGAGGAAGAAACCACGAAACCTTTTTTAAGTCTGCTTTTCCATTCATTCTTTGTCATGGTGTTTCCTAAAATAGTAGTTTTATCCGCAGTGTTTCCTACCTTTTTAAATTTAGCTATAATAGCATCTTTATCTTCATATTTTCTACATAATGATAATTCATGTTCAATACCATACATTGCTTTATTATTTGTTTGGCAAAATCCAAATATGCGTTTAAGTGGAATTGAAAACTAAATGCCCCCTTCCCCTTTCAATAATAAAGTGATCTTACCTTAAAACAATTCCTTCCGAAATGATTACTACCTTCTCTATACCATAATTCATTCAACTCTTTTGTCGTCTCAAAATCTCCCGGGTATTTCAAATACCCCATCATCGTGGTTGTCTCTCCTGTATTATTTTTATACTTTCAATCTCTTACCCACCAGCTGTATTTTTTAAATTAGAAAACAAATACATCATTACATTATCAATTAAAATTATTTTATCTTTGTCAGCATAATTGCTTGTAAAGTTACCCTCATTTCTAACTAACTCCCCTTCAATCTCTAAGAAACTTTCAGCAATATCTAGGTAAATGTTTCGATTATTAATTGGAATTCTAATTTCCCTTCTAATAAATATCCCGAAATAAAAAAAAAACGTTGACGCAACTGGTGTTTTTTTTTCAGATATAATTTTCAAATTTTGGAATAAACTCAAGGGCCGTTTGATTCTTTTTCTTTTGATTTGAAGCCAAAAAATAGACGCCATGACGCGTTGCTAATATTGTCGTACACACGTATTGTTATCTAAGTTACCACACATTTGACCTGAGTTAATATTCTCAATATATCCAGCGCATCCCCTTTACAACTAACTGTATTATTTCTAACTTTGATATTAATATCCCAATCCTGTTTATCTTTAATTAGCTTCCATTTGTTGTTATGAAATACAACATTCAATTTTGTATTCTTTTCTACTTATTCTTCATCAAATTTGTTTATATCATCTGGTAAATTAATTTCATTTCTTTTATACACACAATTAACATCTAATCTCGAACCATATAACCCATTCTTTTTTCTTGACTATTAAAACCTTCTACATTTTCTAAATCATCAAGATTAATCTGATGACTATAAAAGGAGATATTATTTTATTATCTTCATCGTACTCTTCATGTGACTCTGTGTATCCAAATCTATTAACAATCATTTCATTAATGATAAAAATTATATCATCAAAATCATAACCCGAAATCATTTTCTTAAAAAAATATAACCAGAGATGGCCACAAATAACCCCCCGACTTTTGTATTTGATAAATATTGTATTCGGGATTATTTAAATAATTGTCTAATTCTAAAACAGGTTGAATACCATATGAATCAATGCAATATTTCTTATCATCATTTTTATAATGACATACCCAGTGAGTTCCTGGTGATGACGAGTCGGCAAGATTAATTATTCCACACTCTTTCTTACGTGGTTTAGAAGTTTTGATGGATAGTGTGTTTGTATGATGGAATAAATAAAGTTTTCATACTTATACCCACGACGATTTCCTTTTATACTTTCATTTTCGTTAAACATATTATTTGTGTCTATCATTATATCTTCAAATGCTTCTTTATCTCCATTAGTAATCAAACTTTCATTAGGTTTCATTCTTGTTAATAATTCCCATAAACCATTAGTTCCTTTATATTGTTTACCAGTAGTTATAATATCATCATTAGTATTATATAGTAAAAGTTTATTTCCAATTATAAGTTTTTCACCAACCATTTTTGGACCAAAGGTTGATCCATAAAGTTTCTTATTATTTAATGCAGTTGATAAGTATGCTAAGTAACCTAAACATATTTATTATCTTTATGATTTTTAATATATTCTATTGCTGGTGTATTCATTTTATTTTCGAAAACGTGATCAAATAATTCTTTTTGTTCTTTCAACAGATTAGTTTGTTTAATAATTGCCTCCCTTGTTTCGTCGTTATCTTTAAGTAAAGGTTTTAATTGTTTTGTATATTCTACTTGTCTATATTCTTCGCCGATTATTTCAGATATAAATCTATCTTCTAATCAATTTCTTAGATTAACATATTCATTAACTAATTCATAACGTTTATTCCAATCATTTATTTTTAAAAAGTAATTTTTATTGAACATTTTTTTAAAGGATCCCCTTACTTCTTTTCTACCCTTTTCTTTTATTTTTTCTTCATAAAACTTTTTATTATTAGACGCTCTAATACTTTCTTTGTATTGATTAACTTTCTTTTCTTCATCTAAAATAAGTTGGTACTCACTATCTTCAATATGTCTATTTTCAAGTGCTTTGAAATAAGTGATTCAATAGTATTTAATTTACTTTCTGCTAATGTATAAATATCTCTATGTTTCTGTTCTTTAACTTTTACATTTCTGTTAAGTTTACCTATGAGTAATGACATTCCACCACAAACAGCAGATACTGCCGATAAACTTAAACTAACTGGCAATACTACTGCCAGTAGCGGTAGAGTCGAAACATCAGCAATATTGCCAGTAGTGGTAGAGTCGAAACATCAGCAATACTGCCAGTAGCGGTAGAGTCGAAACATCAGCAATACTGCCAGTAGTGGTAGAGTCGAAACATCAGCAATACTGCCAGTAGTGGTAGAGTCGAAACATCAGTCGAAACATCAGCAATACTGCCAGTAGTGGTAGAGTCGAAACATCAGCAAACATACTACTGCCAGTAGTGGTAGAGTCGAAATCATCAGCAATAACGGAATACTGCAGAGTGGTAGAGTCAATCACAGCATTTCATCCATAGTTCGTGTAATGTAATGCAGTAGTTGCTTTACTGTATGTTTTAGATAATGACCTTCTCTGTTCACTGTTTCGTTGTAAATCATTTTTCGCGTCCTTCACATCACTCAAACGACTGAGACTTGCGTCAACCGTCTTATTTATATCAACATATTCATTTGCAACAGGCAGAGCAGAAGGCTCAGGAGTTAATCGCGGATAGATGTTTTCGACAACTAGTTCGTTACCCATTTTTAGAGTTAGAAAATTAAATTAAGTAACGGTATTTCTTTTGCAATATAATGAAGTATTCTAGACTCATCAAATCATCCATCTTCGTCTTTCATATAAATCCCATCACCAACTCCCTGTAGGTCTTTAGGAGGTGTTAGTTTTGAATTTAAATATAATCCCGATCCCATGGTTTTTACTTTACATACACCATTACCCCTTTTTAACACAAACCATCCCCATTACTTTGCTAACAGCAGCTGACCCGACCCTGCCAAACTACCTAGAGCAAGATTTCTAGCTATAGCTGGTGCAACTCTTTTTGCGAGGCTTGGTACAAAGCTTCTAGCTAACCCCGTTAATGCGTCAATAAATCCTCCTTCTACTTTATTTTTGTTACACTGTAACTGTGCTTTACTAAGTTTAATATTAACACTGTTTCCATTCTCAAACGCCTTATATATTTTTTTCAATTTGTTTATTAGTTCATGCAATTAAATCCTCACCAGCATCAGCCATTCTAATAGTTACCGACTCTTTATTTTTCATAGCAAGTTTAGTCTGTTCTTTCTGTCCTTCAGAGATATCCAACCTTTGTTCGATATATTTTGTAGTCATTTTCTTATGTGAAATTAAAGATAATATTTATCTAGAGATGAATATTATTATCATCCTTATCTTTTATTTGAACTTTGAAATGTTTAAAATTTTCTTTAATTGAGTGATAGATCAGTTTATTCGACTTCTCGTTTACTTTACAATCTCTGTGAAAAAATGAATAAATAACAGGATATTGTTGATCATTAAAATAATTATTTTTTGATGCAATTAACATAAATATCTATGGGGTTATTAAATGACTGCAATTCTTCATCAGATTCCCATTCTGAATAACTATGATTTTTTTCAGTATTACATATTTTATTTGGATTAAATACCAAAAAATTCTTGAATTTAAATATTGTAGCCCCACTGAGAAGTTAATTTATTAATCCTTAATTGTAAGGTAAACATCACCCACTGCCGATGAGTCATGCTTGGTAAGATACTCATGATGTTCGTTCTTCCATCTACGTATGTACATTACCTTTGACAATCCAATACTTTTTTGAAAAATGCTGTTTATCATGTGTAAACCATTAATAACAAATTCCTTCCATTCTTCCTCTTCTTTTTATTTTACAACTAATAGTCGCATTACCATTAGAAATTTTAAATAATTCATCAGTTTCGAACAAAACTAGTGATATCTCACAATTTTCGCAACTGATCGGTTTATCAAAACAAATTCTAGGGTATCATTAAGAACAATGGTGTAACTCTTCTTCTAATAGTTACTTCTTCTCTCTTAAATCTAATGGTTACTTCTTCTCCTCTTAAATCCAACGGAATATGATTTTGATCTGTAATCTTTAAATTTCAAATTGTTTATGTCATTTAATGGTTACTGGTAAATCTAATAGTTACTTTTCTCCTCTTAAATTGGTGGGAGTCTGGAAATCTAATGATTTTATAACCTGGAATAAACTCTAATGGTTACTTCTTCTAAATCTAATGGTTACTTTTCTCCTCTTAGTAGTTACTTTTCTAAGTAGTGGTAGCAGTAGTAGTATTAAATCTAATAGTTACTTCAGCTCCAAATCTAATGGTAGTAGTAGTAGTAGTAGTAGTAGTAGTAGTAGTAGTAGGAGGTTCTAGTAGCAGTGGTAATAGTGGTAGTTTGAGCAGCAGTAATCTTTAGTTTAAAATTGTAATAGTAGTAGTTAGTTACTGGTAAATATATACAATTGGTGGGAGTTGGATGATTTTATAACATTAAACTTAGCGACTAGCAGTAGTAGTGCTAGTAGTGGTAGCAGTAGTAGTAGTGTAGTAGTAGTAGTGGTAGTAGTAGTGGCAGTAGTAGCAGGCAGTAGCAGTAGCAGTAGTAGTAGTGGTAGTTATAGTAGTAGTAGTAGTAGTAGTAGTAGTAGTAGTAGTAGTAGTGGTAGTGGTAGTAGTAGTAGTAGTAGTAGTAGTAGTAGTTGTTGGTAGTAGTAGTAGGTAGTAGTAGTAGTAGTAGTAGTAGTGGTAGTAGTAGTGGTAGTAGTAGTAGTAGGAGTAGTAGTAGTAGTAGTAGTAGTAGTAGTAGTAGTGGTAGTAGTAGTAGTAGTAGTTGTTGTTGTAGTAGTAGTAGTAGTAGTAGTAGTGGTAGTAGTAGTGGTAGTAGTAGTAGTAGTAGTAGTAGTAGTAGTAGTAGTAGTAGTAGTAGTAGTAGTAGTAGTAGTAGTAGTAAAGGACAAAGAAAGATACATGTGTAAGTGAAAAGACAACAAGGTCAAAAGAAAGATCAAGATGAAAAGACAACAACAAGACAAAAGGAAGAAATGTGACAATAACAAATGTGACAATAACAAATGTGACATAACAAATGTGACAATAAAAAATGTGACATAACAAATGTGACAATAACAAATGTGACAATAACAAATGTGGCAATAACAAATGTGACAATAACAAATGTGGCAACAAGTGTGACAATAACAAATGTGACAATAACAAATGTGACAATAACAAATGTGACAATAACACATGTGACAATAACAAATGTGACAATAACAAATGTGGCAACAAGTGTGACAATAACAAATGTGACAATAACAAATGTGACAATAACAAATGTGACAATAACAAATGTGGCAACAAGTGTGACAATAACAAATGTGGCAACAAGTGTGACAATAACAAATGTGACAATAACAAAAATGTGACAAATAACAAATGTGGCAATAACAAATGTGACAATAACAAATGTGGCAAGACGCGTGTGATTTGACATGAGTTTTTGTTTTTGTTTTTTTTATTCATTTATCATTATTTAAATATTTTTCTTTTTTCGTGGAATCTGATTTCATATTAAAACAAAGAGAATAAAAAAGAATGAAAGAAAACAACAACCAAAAGGTCTCCTCCTCGTCAGCTTGTGAACGAAAAAAATAAAAACAAAATAAAGACAAAATCATGTGATTCTAATGAAACAATAACTCAATAACAACATCATCATCAGCATCATCATCATCATATTTATCATAACTATCATCATCATCATCATCATCATATTGATCATAATTATCATCCTCATCATCATCATCATCATCATCATCATCATCATCATCATCAACAACAACAACAACAACAACAACAAACAAACGAACGAAAAAACACGAAAAGACAGAAATAAAGATAATAGACCATAGCAACTCCTCCCCCCCCCCACTCCCCACCCCTAAAAACCTAACAGTCTAACAAAAAAGCAAAACAAATAAAGCATACCAGAAGGCACGAAGCAATCAAATGATTGATAAATAAACATGCATAGTAGATACTTCACAGGACTTTTTCTTCTCTGCTTATGACATTATGTACATGAACGTTCAAACTGTAATCATTTCTAAAGCTCAAAAAGCCCTGCATAGCAAGTAAGGCTTAATGGTTTTCACAAGTACACACCTGCCTACACACACACGCACACACACACACAGGCATACACCTACACACAGACACACACCTACACACACCTACACACATACACACACATCCAGCCATAAACGCACCAAGAATGATAAACTTTTATGCTTACTCCATCTGTTGGCCATATACAGCACTGGTATACCCCTTGCCTTACTCCATCTGTTGGCCATACACAGCACTGGTATACTCCTTGCCTTACTTCACCACAAGTCTACCAACACATTCAGAATGTGTTATTCCCATGTTAATAAGAAATGTTGGCCATACACAGCACTGGTATACCCCTTGCCTTACTCCATCTGTTGGCCATACACAGCACTGGTATACCCCTACTACTTACTCCATCTGTTGGCCATACACAGCACTGGTATACCCCTTGCCTTACTCCATCTGTTGGCCATACACAGCACTGGTATACCCCTTGCCTTACTCCATCTGTTGGCCATACACAGCACTGGTATACCCCTTGCCTTACTCCATCTGTTGGCCATACACAGCACTGGTATACCCCTTGCCTTACTCCATCTGTTGGCCATACACAACACTGGTATACCCCTTGCCTTACTCCATCTGTTGGCCATACACAGCACTGGTATACCCCTTGCCTTACTCCATCTGTTGGCCATACACAGCACTGGTATAACCCTTGCCTTACTCCATCTGTTGGCCATACACAGCACTGGTATACCCCTTGCCTTACTCCATCTGTTGGCCATACACAGCACTGGTATACCCTTGCCTTACTCCATCTGTTGGCCATACACAGCACTGGTATACCCCTTGCCTTACTCCATCTGTTGGCCATACACAGCACTGGTATAACCCTTGCCTTACTCCATCTGTTGGCCATACACAGCACTGGTATACCACCCTTACTCCACCACAAGTCTACCAACACATTCAGAATGCGTGTATTCCCAATGTTAATAAGAAATGTCGGGCCAAGTTCTATTAATACGTCATTACCGCGGTAACAATATTTCGCTCTGAAACTACGAGGTAGACACCGACTGGGGATTGGGTCACAGGCCCATGGTTCGAACCCTGGCTAAGAAGAACACGCACATAAACAAACGGCCCAAGTCATCCCCTGACACTAGCCTAGCTCATGATAGTACTTTTATAGGAGGTGGACCGAAAACTCGCGTCGGCCTCTCAAACCATAGGTCGACGGTTCAAGCCCCGCTGTTTGTTTCGAGTAAAATCTACCCCCTCCCCACCCCTATTGGGCCAGGTAGGTTGATCAACGCCTAGTCCCATCGGAGACGGACGATAAGGAGGAGGTTGTGTGTGTAAATCACAACTCTTGCACGTTAAAAATCCTTGGCTGTGTACAGGGCAGTCTGGGCAAGATTAAAAAATGCTCCCAAAAATCCATGAGATCACTTTAATTGTGGATGGGGGTAAAGTCAAATCAAATCAAATTAAAAAACATCCATTCATAAATCAATGGTACACCACTTCAAATGAGTGGGAGTTAACTCTGACAGAAAACAACCTGCTGCCTTGCAAGCCGGTCTTGACTGATCAAAGGCTAAGGGAGTTAACCCCGACAGAAAAGAACAACATGCTGCCTTGCAGGCTGGTCTTGAATGACTAAATACTAAGAGAGTTAACCCTGACAGAAAATAACAAGGCCCGGTAGGGGGCCTCAAGGTGGCAGCCCCACCACCTACCTAGGGTACTGTGGGCTAATCCCCTGGTTATCCAAAACAACCCGATTTAAAGTAATATATACAATGATATATACCCGGCTTGAACATTCGAAGACGATTCTGGAAAAGAACACGGACTATGATTTTTGGAACATGGAATGTTAGGGAAATTAATGGAATGAAGTTAGAATTAGCTGAAGAAATGGACAAATTCAAAGAAGATATATTGGCTATTACAGAAACAAAGAAAAAAGGACAAGGAATAGAAAATGTAGGACCAAATCATACTTTAATCTTCTCAGGAGTAGATGTGAAATATAAAGCTAGAGCAGGAGTAGGACTCCTAATGCATAAAAGGCAAGAAAAGCTACTAGAACGTTGGATATTTGTAAGCCCACGACTATTAGAGGTAATAAATATTAAACCAAAAGAAAGCGAAATTAAATTATTAATAGCTTATGGACCAAACCAAGATGACACCAAAGAAGAAAAAGATGTCTTCGAAAATGATTTACAAATAGCTGCAGAGAATCTCAAACCCAAACAGGAATTAATGGTTTTAGGAGCTTTAAATGCTAGAGTAGACAACAATGTAGAAACATCAGAGGAGTAATAGGTAAAGAAGGAGAGACAACAACTTCTCCAAATGGATAGAGACTAATATTTTTTTTTGCCTAAAGAATAACATGAAAATAGCTAAACACATTTTTCCCATAAAGATATCCACAAATATACAAGAGTAAATGAAGACAGATGTCAAAAGTCAATCATAGACTACATAATAGTTAGCAGCTCCCTTTTTACAGTACAGTGGATGCTAGAGTAAGCAGAGGAGTTGACATATTTAGTGATCATCACCTAGAGATAGCCAAAATAGAAAAGGAAAGAGAAGAAAGCTACTAAACTCAAAATAGAAGAACTAAAGAAAGCAATAGTAAACAGGTATACCAATCCAGGATAAAAAGATATATCAGTGAAAGGCAGATGGATCTGAAGGAAAGCACAATAGAACAAAAGTGGTAAATATGTAAAGAAACACTCCTCAGTTGTACTGAAGAGGTCTGTGGTAGGAAACAAATTAAAGGAGATAGGAAAAGAACAGCATGGTGAAATGAGAATGTCAAGACTAAGATCAAAGAAAAGAAGGATGCCTGGAAGAAATACTTGCAAACAAAGGGACCACAGGATAGGATAGATTACTATCGCCAGAGAGGAAGTTAGGAAAGCAGAACAGGAACAGTGAAAGTTATCAAGGAAATCAAAAGCTGTTCTGGGGAGCAATGAAGAGCATGAGAAGGACCAAAGCATGCCCAATACGACAAATTAAGAATGCCAAAGGAAAAATAATGAAAGGAGACAGCGAAATCATCGAAACGTGGAGAAAGTATTTTCAACAATTACATAATCCCTCCAGAACACGTGAAACAAAGAGTACAGATCTATTAGTAAGAGTAACAAGTAATTGAGATGAGACAACTGAAGATGTAGATATATCAATGGAAGAACTTCAAACAGCTATAAGAAAAGTTAAATTAGGAAAAGCCCCAGGAGCAAATCAAGTTTATCCAGAAATGATTAAAAATCATAGAGGGATATCACTACTTAGTGTACCAGGAGAAGTGTATGCCAGGGTTCTGGAAATGAGACTAAGGAAAAGAGTAGTGGATCGGATTGAAGAACAACAAAGTGGATTTAGACCAGGAAGAAATGTACACGATCGCATGTTTACAATTAGACAAATAATAGAAAAACTTCTTGAGAGAAACATTGACTTGCACCTGTGTTTTATTGACGTAGAAAAGGCATTGGACACTGTGAGAAGGGACAAACCATGACATTCCTTAAAAGAACACAACGTAGAGCAAAATTTAATAGAAGCCATTAAAAGTTTTTACAATCAACCAACATGTGCACTAAGAGTAGCAGGAAATGTATCTGAAGAATTTGATGTAGATATATAGCGTAAGACAGGGTTGTACCCTAACTCTTTTGTTTATCATATTTATGGATTCAGTCGCAAAGGCATCCTCAAAAATGGAGAAAATGAATGTAGGTATGTGGAAGCTCAAACCAGTAAATGTATCAATGCTTTCATTTGCTGATGATTTAGTTCTGCTTGGAAAAGCAGAAAGGGACCTCCAGTAAAATTTCAACATTATGAATAATGAATTAAATAAAAGAGGAATGAGAGTAAATGCAAAGAAAAGCAAAGCAATGCTAGTAACTAGGAAAGCTAAAACACAAAATCTTAAATAAGGCAGGGAGATTTTAGAACAAGTTCAAAGCTACAACTACTTAGGAGTAATGATTAACTCTGAGGGAAAACTAAGAGAAGAAATCAGCCCCGAGAATCCAAAAGGCAAGTGCAATATATAACCTTCTAGGAAATGCATTTGTAGGAAAACAAGAACTGTCAACAAAAACCAAAATAGCATTATACAACATATTTTATTGTCCTACTCTCCTCTATAGCAGTGAAACCTGGACCTTAGACAATAGGGAATACAGTAGAGTGCAGGCAGTCAAAATCAAATATCTAAGAAGAGTAGTAGGGAAAACTAAAAGAGACAAAATCAGAAACACAATAATAAGAGATCAAAACCAAAGTAGATAGCATAAAAACTAAGATAGAAATGAATCAACTGAGATAGTTTGGGTATGTTAACAGAATGCATAACAATAGAATTGCTAAATCATTATACAGTGCTAAAACTCAAAGGTAAAAGACCAAAAGGCAGACCTCGGAGAAAGTGGGAAGAAAATATAAAAGAGGCATTCTTATATAATAAAAAAAAATAGATTATTTCATGAGCAAAACTGACTGAGCGAATCGCAGGAACGACAATTATTTCAAACGTCAAATTGCACATGGAGTTAGAGAATCGATGTGGAATTAACAATGACTTATCTAGAATTATAGCAACAGTTGTTATACCTTTACTCCTGCCATTTGAGTCTTGAATTATTTATACGAATGAAGGCAGCCGTGAAGAGGGGGGAGAAGCCTTGCTGCTACCAAACAACCTTAGTAAATAAATGAAAGGAAGTCAATGTAATTATACCAGTTTGAGTCATTTAGCGCCAAATGCTTGTACCTAACAATATTTGACGATTTGGTGATTGAGTTTTGCAGCACTAATCCTTTCAAATTCATCATTCTATAACCTTATAAATGCATTTAGCGGTTTGAAGACGTGCTGTTCCGAAGAGACATTAAATCCTCGAGACACCATTTTGGCCATTTTCTTCAAAGAATTTTGGCCGTACATTTATAAAAATACTGTCATCTAATAGATATGTAAGTACACCAAGACCAATGTGATTCAAACGTCCAGTCTTCGCCCTCTAGCCCATGTTTGTGTAAATTATTAGCCTATTCTAATTGTATTCTTGATGGGTAAGCGAAAGCAAAGCAGTAGCTACTATACTCGAAATGCCAAGCGAAAACGAAAGGCAGTCAAATTCCCGTACCGGTAACAATGTTGACAATGACGTAGATCTAGAATATAGGCCAGATCTAGCTCTAGATAATGATAACAACATAGATCTAGAATCTAGATCTAGATCTAGAAGCAAGAGCAAAACGAAAACGTGAGGTTCTGTCAACTTCACGTTCCAATGTTGACAACGATGTAGATCTAGATCTAGATCTAGAATCTAGACCAGATCTAGATAATAATACAGAAGCCAGAGCAGATAGTCTACATCTAGACCAATACCCGACCCAATCCCTGCATGAGGTAGACTTCGAAATACGTTGTTATAGGAATGAGGTTTTGATTCAAGACCAAATAAATCTTGATGTATACATAGGTCTTGATGAGCTGTGTCTAATGGATATTATACAAATACCTTTCAATGGGAAACTGTTTTCACACATTGATTTCTAACTATTCATAGATTTGGATTCAAATAGATCTCTAGCATTGTTTATCCGTTTCGTAAACGGGTTGCTGCACTAATTAACGCAAAGAAATTTAACTTTCACGGAAGGAAACAGAAAATGTCAGGAGAGGGCAGCCCGGAGAAACGTTATTTCGGGCATCTAAAGCCCATACACCGGAAGGTAGAATGTTAGCTGATAAAGAAAAAAAAAATAATAACTGTGTCCCCCTAGATGATAGCTCTTGGATTGACGTCTTGGAAATAATCGGTTTGAACACAAAGGAACGATCAAGATCCTAAATAGTAAAATACTACATCTTTAAAAAGAGTAATTGAAGATCAAAGTATAATTTCCTGTCTTTTTCCTCAGGTATGATTTTCAGCTATTCTGATCTTTTTCCAAGTTGCCTGTTAACATGGATTATTCCTTTAATTTGCATCTTAAGGAGTACAGCAAAATGCACAACCCCACTCCCCCTCGAGCCAAACCCTAACAAAACAAAGTAAATCAAAGCCAAAATATAGTGATACACCATGGTAAGCAAAGCAAAGCTGTAGAGGCCGATCTGGTTACAATAATATAGTAAAGCATATAGATCTAAGACAATATTCTTTTAAACAAGTTAGGGGTCAGCCATTTTAATAGCACTGTTCAATATCATACGCTACGACCCGTAACAATATTATTAGCATCAACTCGACACATTCATAATGATATCTTTTTTATTATATTTTATAATATGTTCTTTGTATCTAAATCTATAAATAACTCATTTTGATTACTCACCTCCATAATTCTATTTCGCTCTCTCTCTTTCTCTCTCTCTCTCTCTCTCTCTCTCTCTCTCTCTCTCTCTCTCTCTCTCTCTCTCTCTCTCTCTCTCTCTCTCTCTTTGTCTGCCTCTCTGTCTGTCTCTCTGTCTGTCTCTCTGTCTCTGTCTGTCTGTCTGTCTGTCTCTCTGTCTCTTTTAGGGATCTCTCTCTCTCTCTCTCTCTCTCTCTCTCTCTCTCTCTCTCTCTCTCTCTTTCTCTCTCTCTCTCTCTCTCTTTCTCTGTCTGTCTCTCTCTGTCTCTCTGTCTGATGGGGGTAGGTCTCTCTCTTTCTCTCTCTCTCTCTCTCTCTCTCTCTCTCTCTCTCTCTCTCTCTCTTCTCTCTCTCTCTCTCTCTCCTCAACGAACTCTCTCTCTCTCTCTCTCTCTCTCTCTCTCTCTCTCTCTCTCTCTCTCTCTCTCTCTCTCTCTCTCTCTCTCTCTCTCTCTCTCTCTTTCTCTTTGAAAAACAAATCTTGAAAGCAAAAACAATAAAGGAGTGGGGAGGGGAAGGGGAGGGGGTTGAGGACAAAGAAAAATAGCTATTTGCGCCTTATATAATAAAGACATCTAAAATTTAAAAAACAACCCAAACCCAAACAGAAATAACTCTGAGTTCTTTGTGTTTTTTGTCTGTTTAAATACCATGGTCCATGAAACTTTATGAATTATTTTGAAAATCTTTTCCTAATTTCTAACAAGAAAGTCAAAGTTCACAGTATGATATTTCTTACTTTCGTTTTCTTCATTCGCATTGCCGGTATAGATATCAAGACATGTCATCTAGATCTAGTTAATGGCGGGAAAGTGTTTCTAAAATCATTGTGGCGTCGGTGGCCGAGCAATGATATTACTGGGACAAGGGATCATAAGCACTTAGAAAAGTTGTGTCCCACGTTGTGTTCCTTGGGAAATGATACCACAATGCATCCTTCCCCACTCTACCTAAGTGGAAATGTCCCCAGTGGAAATGCGAATCTACCTAGGTGGAAATGCCACGCATTGTCCTCACTCTACCCTAGGTGGAAATGCCAACATTGTCCTCACTCTGCCTAGGTGGAAATGCCACGCATTGTTCCATCACTCTACCTAGGTGGAAATGCCACGCATTGTCCTCACTCTACCTAGGTGGAAATGCCACGCATTGTCCCCACTCTACCTAGGTGGAAATGCCACGCATTGTCCCACTCACCTAGGTGGAAATGCCATCGGCATTGTCATCACTCCTAGGTGGAAATGCCACGCATTGTCCCCACTCTACCAGGGTGGAAATGCCAGGCATCTTCCCCACTCTACCTAGGTGCCAGGCATCTTCCCCACTTATGGTGGAAATGCCAGGCATCTTCCCACTACCTAGGTGGAAATGCCTAGTCCTCACTCTACTGTGGAAATGCCATTGGTCCCCACTCTACCTAGGTGGAAATGCCAGGCATCATCCCCACTCTACCTTTGGAAATGCCAGGCAAGATCCCACTCTACCAAGGTAGAAATGCTCACATCATCCCCACTCCCTAGGTGGAAATGCACATCATCCCCACCTAGGTGGAAATGCCACGCATTGTCCTCACCTACCCAGGTGGAAATGCCACGCATCTTCCTCACAACTACCTAGGTGGAAATGCACCATTGTCCTCACTTTACCTGGTGGAAATAGCCAGGCATCTTCCTCATTCTACTAGGTGGAAATGTCACTTCATCTTCCCCTCTAATCAAGGTGGAAATGCTATATAATTTCCCCCACCTAGGTGGAAATTGGCTAGCTTTGGAGTCTAACGCACAACCAGGTCAGACTAGCGCCTAGGCAGAGATGATTATCATACCTGTTTTCACTTCACGCCATAGAAATCGGGATAAGCTCCGGCTCTATGGGCCGTAATGACCTTGAAGGAACTTTACTTCACCATGCAAAAGTAAATTAGATCTACATGTCCAATGTACATCCGCCAATGTAGCAATAGATAGAACCTGTTTCTCTAGTTTTCTGATCAGCCGACGACAAAGCTGGGTTGATGTCAAGGAAATACGTCTGTGACCTTGTCACTCACACAACGTACCCCCCTTCCCCCGTCCCACAAGCAGTAGTAAAATTCCTCAAGGCGACTATGGCCCATAGAGCCGGAGCTTATCCCGGTTTTAATAGCGTGAAGCGGAACAGGCGATAATAATCACCTCTTGGACATGACGCCAGTCTGACGTAGGCTTTGACCAAAGCTAACGCTTGTACACCATTTGCATTTGGGTCGAATGGGGAAAATGCGTGTTAAGTGTCTTCCCCAAGGAACTCAATGTTAAACCTAGCTTTGCTGGGATTCGAACCAGTGACCTCATGATCCAGTCCATCAGCCGTAACCTCAGCCATTGACGCCACCCCCACCTGTCCCACAAAAAACGTCTAAAATACATCCAATGTTTTTCCAAATTTATCAATCTTCCCCTATTATGCTAATTTCAATTGTTAGAAATACAGAAATATAAAGAGAGACAGTCAAGAATTATGAAGGATCTCAACAAACGTATTTATACACACACACACACACACACACACACACTACGTGCGCGCGCCCACCTACACACATATAATAATCTAAATTATGCACACACACCCCTCCACACACACACATAGTCACACACATACACACACACACACATAATATAATATGCACTTCAATCGGTTGAAGCATTTATACAGAACTGCATTAAACCATGGGCTTTCAAATGTAGAAGCAGGTGCAATGACATTTATATATTTCTTAAGCCAACTGATTTGGTGGCAGG
>JAXRKP010000774.1:107500-140000 GCA_037039925.1 Doris montereyensis | reverse complement strand
ATTAAGTAAATGGTTAAGACGATGGATTTTGTCACATTAAATAAATGGTTAAGACGATGGATTTTGTCACATTTAAGTAAATGGTTAAGACGATGGATTTTGTCACATTAAGTAAATGGTTAAGACGATGGATTTTGTCACATTAAGTAAATGGTTAAGACGATGGATTTTGTCACATTAAGTAAATGGTTAAGACGATGGATTTTGTCACAGTAAGTAAATGGTTAAGACGATGGACTTTGTCACAGTAATTAAGGTATTGCAATGATGGACTTTGTTACACTAATTAAGGTATTGCTATGATGGAATTTGTCACAGTAATTAAAGTATTGCTATGATGGAATTTGTCACTGTAATTAAGGTGGATTTGTCGATGATGGACTTTGTCACACTAATTAAGGTATTGCTATGATGGAATTTGTCACACTAATTAAGGTATCGCTATGATGGAATTTGTCACACTAATTAAGGTATCGCTATGATGGACTTTGTCACACTAATTAAGGTATTACTATAATGGACTTTGTCACAGTAATTAAGGTATTGCTATGATGGACTTTGTCACACTAATTAAGGTATTGCTATGATGGACTTTGTCCCACTAATTAAGGTATTGCTATGATGGATTTTGTCACAGTAATTAAGGTATTGCTATGATGGACTTTGTCCCACTAATTTAATTAAGGCGTTGCTATGATGGACTTTGTCACAGTAATTAAGGTATTGCTATGATGGACTTTGTCACAGTAATTAAGGTATTGCTATGATGGACTTTGTCACAGTAATTACGGTATTGTTATGATGGACTTTGTCACAGTAATTACGGTATTGTTATGATGGACTTTGTCACAGTAATTACGGTATTGCTATGATGGACTTTGTCACAGTAATTACGGTATTGTTATGATGGACATTGTCACAGTAATTAAGGTATTGCTATGATGGACTTTGTCACAGTAATTAAGGTATTGCTATGATGGACTTTGTCACAGTAATTAAGGTATTGCTATGATGGACTTTGTCACAGTAATTAAGGTATTGCTATGATGGACTTTGTCACAGTAATTAAGATATTGCTATGATGGACTTTGTCACTGTAATTAAGGTATTGCTATGATGGACTTTGTCACAGTAATTAAGGTATTGCTATGATGGACTTTGTCACACTAATTAAGGTATTGCTATGATGGACTTTGTCACAGTAATTAAGGTATTGCTATAATGGATTTTGTCACACAGTAATTAAGGTATTGCTATGATGGACTTTGTCACACTAATTAAGGTATTGCTATGATGGACTTTGTCACAGTAATTAAGGTATTGCTATGATGGACTTTGTCACAGTAATTAAGGTATTGCTATGATGGACATTGTCACAGTAATTAAGGTATTGCTATGATGGACATTGTCACAGTAACTAAGGTATTGCTATGATGGACTTTGTCACACTAATTAAGGTATTGCTATGATGGACTTTGTCACAGTAATTACGGTATTGCGGCGGTGGACTTTGTCACGGTTTGTAAATCATTGAACCTTGCTACAGTAATCAAATCATTAAGACCATAACCAAGCCTTGAATATGAAGAAGATGGACTGTGTCACATTGCATAAATCATTTAGATGATGGACTTTGTCACATTGTATAAACCATTTAGATGATGGACTTTGTCACATTGATGATAAATCATTTAGATGATGGACTTTGTCACATTGTATAAACCATTTAGATGATGGACTGTGTCACATTGCATAAATCATTTGGATGATGGACTTTGTCACATTGCATAAATCATTTGGATGATGGACTTTGTCACATTGCATAAATCATTTGGATGATGGACTTTGTCACATTGCATAAATCATTTAGATGATGGACTTTGTCACATTGCATAAATCATTTGGATGATGGACTTTGTCACATTGCATAAATCATTTAGATGATGGACTTTGTCACAATATGGACATAAATCATTTAGATGATGGACTTTGTCAATTGCGTAAATGATTTGCCATGGAAGCAAATCATTAAGACCATAGACTTTGTCACATAAAAATCATTTAGATGGTGTCTGTCTCATTAAGTAGACTGTCTCTGTCTGTCTGTCTGTCTGTCTGTCTGTCTATCTTTTATATCTATCTTTCTATCTACATGCATTATCTTTAACGTAATTCCGAAAGACACTTACAGTATCGATATCATCATCCCTACCACCCTCAGCCAATGCCCTGCTTGACTTAAACAGCATCGATGCCAAGTGGACACAAAGAATAACAGGGAAATCACGATGCAAGCCCTGCAGATGAAAAAGAAATGCAATGAAACAGAGATCATGTTTAGCTGTGGGATACACAAAGCGTTACGAATATTAAGATACTTTTCACCTCAATGTTCTTAATGTTCTTGATTTCTCCATCACACATTCGTTTCATTAACACTTGTTACTTAATCTGTAATGTTTATCCATGTTTGAGCGCTATGAACTTGATATAAATTGAGGTGGGGCGTTGTGCAAGAACTTTATATTATTATTATTATTATTATTATTTCTTTCGCCAATATACAGAAACCTACATCATAATACATGCAGAAGTCTCTAACAGCTGTAGACCACTGCAAAAACATGTGAATCTCTCCTACACATGTGAATCTCTCCTACACCTGTGAACCTCTCCTACATCTGCGAATCTCTCCCTACATCTGTAAATCTCTCCTGCATCTGTGACCATCTACTACATCTGTAAATCTCTCCCTGCATCTGTGACCCTCTACTACATCTGTAAAGCTCTCCTGCATATGTGACCCTCTACTACATTTGTAAATCTCTCCTGCATCTGTGACCCTCTACTACATCTGTAAATCTCTCCTGCATCTGTGACCCTCTACTACATCTGTGAATCTCTCCTACATCTATAAATCTCTCCTACATCTGTGAATCTCTCCTACATCTATAAATCTCTCCTACATCTGTGAATCTCTCCTACATCTATAAATCTCTCCTACATCTGTGAATCTTTCCTACATCAGCGAATCTTCTCCACATCTATGAATCTCTCCTACATCAGCGAATCTCTCCTACATCTACAAATCTCTCCTACATCAGCGAATGTCTCCTACATCTGTGAATCTCTCCTACATCAGCGAATCTCTCCTACATCTGTGAATCTCTACTACATCTGTAAATCTCTCCTACATCTGTGAATCTCTCCTATCATCTGCGAATCTCTCCACATCTGCAAATCTCTCCTATATCTGCAAATCTTCTACATCTGCATGAATCTCTCCTACATCTGTGAATCTCTCCTACATATGCGAATCTCTCCTATATCTGCAAATCTCTTCTACATCTGCCAATCTCTCCTACATCCTGAATCTCTCCTACATCTGTGAATTTCTTCTATATCTGTGAATCTCTCCTACACCTGTGAATCTCTCCTACATCTGCGAGTCTCTCCTACATCTGAATTTCTCCTACATCTGCGAATCTCTCCTGTATCTGTGAATCTCTCCTACATCTGTGAATCTCTCCTACATCTGTGAATCTCTCCTACATCTGTGAATATCTCTTACATCTGCGAATCTCTCCTATATCTGCAAAATGTCTTCTACATATGTACATTTCTCCCTACGTCTACTGAATCTCTCCTACATCTGTGAATCTTTCATACATCTGAAAAATCTATCCAATATCTGTGAATCTCTCCCTACACCTGTGAATCTCTCCTACATCTGCAAATCTCTCCTACATCTGTGAATCTCTCCTACACCTGTGAATCTCTCCTACATCTGCAAATCTCTCCTACATCTGCGAATCTCTCCTACACCTGCGAATCTCTCCTACATCTGTGATTATCTCTTATATCTGTGAATCTCTCCTACATGTGGAAATCTCTCCTAGATCTGCAAAATATCTCATACATCTGTGAATCTCTCTAGACTTGTGAGTCTCTCCTACACATGTGTGAGTCTATCCTGGCACATGTGTGAGTCTCTCCTACACATGTGAGCTCTCCTACACATGTGAGTCTCTCCTACACATGTGTGAATCTCTCCCTACACACGTGTGAATCTCTCCTACACACGTGTGAATCTCTCCTACATGTGTGAATCTCTCCCTACACACGTGTGAATTTCCTCACATGTGTGAATCTCTTAGGGGACCTGGTATTCCAGAGAGGCAAGGTGTTGGCCTCAACCACAAGGTAGTGTTTAACCGTTTATTGGAACACGTGAAAGAGATTGGAGGTGGGAGGGAGGAGGGGGTTATAATAAAGCGGCTTCTGCACTTTTTCAGAGTTGTGCATGCATGGAAGGTCATGCTGCACTCAGCAGTTTATGCGCTGTAACATACGACCTCGTCGTAATAATCAATAAAGCACAGAAACACTGAAACAGTATCCCTTGTGGTAAAATATTATTATTTTGATTATTATTATTATTATTATTATTATTATTATTATTATTATTATTATTATTATTATTATTATTATTATTATTATTATTATTATTATTATTATTATTATTATTATTATTATTATTATTATTATTATTATTATATTATTATTATTATTATTATTATTATTATTATTTATTATTATTATTATTATTATTATTATTATTATTATTACTATTATTATTATTATTATTATTATTATTATTATTATTATTATTATTATTATTATTATTATTATTATTATTATTATTATTATTATTATTACTATTATGTATAAATATTATGTTTTAATTAACGCCTCATGAGCATAGTATATTCTACTCTGATGCCAAAATAAACAGTCTGCGTATGCTTGCATTCATACCAAATTTGTAATACATATATTACGGCATCCATCTTTATGCATATTATCACATTATACTAACTGGAAATATTACACTGATGTAGTCATGCATAGTAAAACTAGGATTACCGTTAGCTACTCACTTTCTCTCCTTAGCCTCTGCAGAGGCATGGGAACTACTGGAGTGGAACCGCCACAACACCGCCACGGATGAGAAGCTGTCAAGCACAGCGTCCAGCTGGAACGAGGGGAAAAAATCAAGATAAAACAGATAGATCTGTTTAGATTTTATATAGCCCTTATCACACAAAGTGCAGGGTCAATGACTTACATCACGTCATTTATCCCCCAGCTGGCCATTACATTCAAAGTCTTTTTCAACTCCAGGTGTGGAGGAGGCCATATAGTGCACAGGTCTGTGAGGTGTTTCATATGAACATTTTGACAAAATCTTTCTCTACCTATTGGTACTCATTCAGACCAAGTCAAGTAAGGCAAGTAGAGAGAGGCTTCTTTTCTTAGAGTACAACCCCGTCATGTGTAAATAAGTACCCAAAAGTAGGTAGAGAAAGGTCTTGTCAGAGTGTTACTACGATGCGTCTAAAAGGCTGGTGTATTGTGGCTCCCCGGAGAGGACTTTGAATGAAATGGCCTGCTGTGGGATAAAAAAATGTACCATCGGTGAGCCTGCGCTGGTGGGGATACGGACTGTGAATGTGAAGTCCACGAGTCTGCACTTATGTGGACCCGGATTTTAAAGAAATCATTGTCTTTATGTATGCATACACGTATGTATGTATGTATGTATGTATGTATGTATGTATGTATGTATGTATGTATGTATGTATATATGTATATGTATGAATGTATGTATGTGTGTATGTAGGGTATGTATGTGTGTATGTATGTATGTATGTATATATATATGTATGTGTATGTATTATGTATGTATGTATGTATGTATTTATGTATGTTTGTATAAATGTATTTTTATGTATGTATAAATGTATGTAGGACTATGTATGTATAAATGTATTTTATTATGTATGTATGTATGTATGTATGTATTATGTATGTATGTATAATGATTGTATTTTGTATGTATGTATAAATGTATTATGTATGTATGTATAAATGTATTTTGTATGTATGTATAATTATGTAGTATGCATGTATGTATGTATGTATTTATGTATGTATGTATGTATGTATGTATGTATGTATAAATGTATTATGTATGCATGTGTGTATGTATAAATGTATTATGTATGTATTTATGTATGTATGTAATATATATTATGTATATATGTATGTATAAATGTATTATGTATGTATGTATGTATGTGTATGTATGTATGTATGTATGTAATGTATATATGTACAAATGTATGTATGTATGCATGTATGTATTATGTATGTATGTATATGTACTATGTATGTATGTATGCATGTATGTATATATATATGTATGTATAAATGGACTATGTATGTATGTAGGAGTATAAAGGTATATATGTATGTATGTATGTATGTATGTATGTATAGTATGTATGTATGTATGTATGTATGTATGTATGTATGTATGTATAAATGTATGTATGTATGTTTGTATTAATGAATGTATGTATGTATGTGTATGTATATATGTATGTATTTATGTATAAATGTATGTAATGAATATATATAATGTATGTGTATGTATGTTTGTATGTGTGTATGTATGTATGTGTGTATGTATGTGTGTATGAATGTATGTATGTATGTATGTATGTATGTATGTATGTATGTATGTATATGTATGTATGTATGTGTATGTATGTATATATGAATACATGAATGAATGAATATATGTATGTGTGTGTGTATGTATGTATGTATGTATGAATGAATGAATCAATGCATGTATGTATGTAAGTATGTATTTATATATGTAAGTATGCTTATATATGCATGTATATATGTATGTATGCATGTATGTATGAATAAGTATGTATGTAAATATGTATGTATGTAAATATGTATGTATATTTAGAGGTATGTATGTAAGTATGTTTGTAAGTATGTATGTATGTAAGTATGTATGTATTCATGTAAGTATGTATGTAAGTCTGTATGTAATGTAAGTATGTATGTATATTTGTATATATGTATGTATATTTGTATATATGTATGTAAGTATGTATGTATGTATATTTGTATATATGTATGTATATTTGTATATATGTATGTAAGTATGTATATATGTATTTATATTTGTATATATGTATATGTGCATGTATGTGTGTATGTTTTTCGAATTGTAGTTTTGATGTAATAGTACATCACCCTACCCACCCACCCACCCACAGTCTACAATGTACATACACACACACACACATGTGATGTATTGGATGGATACATGGACAATGAGTGATGTGGATGTATTGGATGGATACATGGAAACAATTGACCATGTGTGTGATGTATGGAACGAATACATGGACAATGTCCTGATGTGATGTATTGGAATGGATACATGGACAATGAGTGATGTGATGTATTGGACGAATACATGGACAATGTGTGATGTGATGTATTGGATGGATACATGGACAATGTGTGATGTGATGTATTGGATGGATACATGGACAATGAGTGATGTGATGTATTGGACGAATACATGGACAATGTGTGATGTGATGTATTGGACGAATACATGGACAATGAGTGATGTGATGTATTGGACGAATACATGGACAATGTGTGATGTGATGTATTGGATGGATACATGGACAATGAGTGATGTGATGTATTGGATGGATACATGGACAATGAGTGATGTGATGTATTGGATGGATACATGGACAATGAGTGATGTGATGTATTGGATGGATACATGGACAATGAGTGATGTGATGTATTGGATGGATACATGGACAATGTGTGATGTGATGTATTGGATGGATACATGGACAATGAGTGATGTGATGTATTGTATGGATACATGGACAATGAGTGATGTGATGTAGTGGATGGATACATGGACAATGAGTGATGTGATGTAGTGGATGGATACATGGACAATGTGTAGTGTGATGTATAGGATGGATACATGGACAATGAGTAGTGTGATGTATTGGATGGATACATGGACAATGAGTGATGTGATGTAGTGTATGGATACATGGACAATGAGTGATGTGATGTATTGGATGAATACATGAACAATGAGTGATGTGATGTATTGGATGAATACATGGACAATGAGTGATGTGATGTATTGGATGGATACATGGACAAAGAGGATGTGATGTATTGGATGAATACATGGACAATGAGTGATGTGATGTAGTGGATGGATACATGGACAAAGAGGGATGTGATGTATTGGATGAATACATGGACAATGAGTGATGTGATGTATTGGATGGATACATGGACAATGAGTGATGTGATGTATTGGATGAATACATGGACAATGAGTGATGTGATGTAGTGTATGGATACATGGACAATGAGTAATGTGATGTATTGGATGGATACATGGACAATGAGTGATGTGATGTATTGGATGGATACATGGACAATGTGTGATGTGATGTATTGGATGGATACATGGACAATGAGGATGTGATGTAGTGGATGGATACATGGACAATGTGTGATGTGATGTATTGGATGGATACATGAACAATGTGTGATGTGATGTAGTGGACGGATACATGGACAATGAGTAGTGTGATGTATTGGACGGATACATGGACAATAAGTGATGTGATGTATTGGATGGATACATGGACAATGCGTGATGTGATGTATTGGACGGATACATGGACAATGAGTAGTGTGATGTATTGGACGGATACATGGACAATGCGTGATGTGATGTATTGGATGGATACATGGACAATGAGTAGTGTGATGTATTGGATGGATACATGGACAATAAGTGATGTGATGTATTGGATGGATACATGGACAATAAGTGATGTGATATATTGGATGGATACATGGACAATAAGTGATGTGATGTATTGGATGGATACATGGACAATAAGTGATGTGATGTATTGGATGGATACATGGACAATGCGTGATGTGATGTATTGGACGGATACATGGACAATGAGTAGTGTGATGTATTGGACGGATACATGGACAATGCGTGATGTGATGTATTGGATGGATACATGGACAATGAGTAGTGTGATGCATTGGACGGATACATGGACAATGAGTAGTGTGATGTATTGGATGGATACATGGACAATAAGTCATGTGATGTATTGGATGGATACATGGACAATAAGTGATGTGATGTATTGGACGGATACATGGACAATGAGTGATGTGATGTATTGGATGGATACATGGACAATAAGTGATGTGATGTATTGGATGGATACATGGACAATAAGTGATGTGATGTATTGATGGATACATGGACAATAAGTGATGTGATGTATTGGATGGATACATGGACAATGAGTGATGTGATGTATTGGATGGATACATGGACAATGAGTAGTGTGATATATTGGATGTATACATGGACAATGAGTAGTGTGATGTATTGGATGAATACATGGACAATGAGTAGTGTGATGTATTGAATGGATACATGGACAATGAGTGATGTGATGTATTGGATGGATACATGGACAATGAGTGATGTAATGTATTGGATGGATACATGGACAATGAGTAGTGTGATGTATTGGATGGATACATGGACAATGAGTAGTGTGATGTATTGATGGATACATGGACAATGAGTAGTGTGATATATTGGATGGATGGACAATGAGTGATGTGATGTATTGATGGATACATGGACAATGTGTGATGTGATGACGGATACATGAACAATACGTGATGTGATGTATTGGATGGATACATGGACAATGAGTGATGTGATGTATTGATGGATACATGGACAATGAGTAGTGTGATGTAGTAGTGGACAATGAGTGATGTGATGTATTGGATGGATACATGGACAATGAGTGATGTGATGTATTGATGGATACATGGACAATAAGTGATGTGATGTAGACGGATACATGGACAATATGATGTGATGTAGTGACGGATACATGGACAATATGATGGATGTATTGACGAATACATAGACAATGAGTAGTGTGATGTGGATGGATACATGGACAATGTGTTATGTGATGTATTGGATGGATACATGGACAATGAGTAGTGTGATGTATTGAATGGATACATGGACAATGAGTTGTGTGATGTGAATAGATATAATGGATGAATGATACATGGACAATGAGTGATGTGATGTATTGGATGGATACATGGACAATATTGGATTGGATGGATACATGGACAATGTGTGATGTGATGGATTGGATGGATACATGGACAATGAGTAGTGTGATGTATTGATGGATATGGACAATGAGTGATGTATTGGATGGATACATGGACAATGTGTGATGTGATGTATTGGACGGATACATGGACAATGTGTGATGTGATGTATTGGATGGATACATGGACAATGTGTGATGTGATGTATTGGACGGATACATGGACAATAAGTGATGTGATTGATGATACATGGACAATGAGTAGCGTGATGTATTGGATGGATACATGGACAATAAGTGATGTGATGTATTGGATGGATACATGGACAATGAGTAGTGTGATGTATAGGATGGATACATGGACAATGTGTTATGTGATGTAGTGGACGGATACATGGAGAATAAGTGATGTGATGTATTGGATGGATACATGGACAATAAGTGATGTGATGTATTGACGGATACATGGACAATGTGTGATCTGATGTATTGGATGGATACATGGACAATGTGTGATGTGATGTATTGGATGGATACACAGACAATGAGTGATGTGATGTATTGGATGGATACATGGACAATAAGTGATGTGATGTATTGGAGGGATACATGGACAATGAGTAATGTGATATATTGATGGATACATGGACAATGTGTGATGTGATGTATTGATGGATACATGGACAATGTGTAATGTGATGTAATGTATGGATACATGGACAATGAGTAGTGTGATATATTGATGGATACATGGACAATGAGTGATGTGATGTATTGGATGGATACATGGACAATGAGTAGTGTGATATATTGGATGGATACATGGACAATGAGTAGTGTGATATATTGGATGGATACATGGACAATGAGTAATGTGATGTATTGATGGATACATGGACAATACGTGATATGATATATTGGATGGATACATGGACAATGAGTAGTGATATATTGATGGATACATGGACAATGAGTAGTGATGTATTAGATGGATACATGGACAATGAGTAGAGTGATATATTGATGGATACATGGACAATGAGTAGTGATATATTGATGGATACATGGACAATGAGTAGTGTGATATATTGATGGATACATGGACAATGAGTAGTGTGATGTATTAGATGGATACACTGATGTGATACTGTTTGGGACTAAATCATCTGTTAAAAAATGGACATAAACTGTCTCGACATCTGCCGATCCAATGTGGACATTTCAGATGCAATTAAGAATCTTGGATGTATATTCGATGCTCATTTAACTATGTCTACTTCACATTAGTAAAGTATGCCAAACCTCATTATTTCATTTAAGAAATATAAGAAACATTAGAACTTTCATTGATTACGATACTACAAAAATTACTTATTAATGCCTTTGTCACCAGTCGACTTGCCTACTGTAATTCTTTACTTTTTGTCTTACCTAAATATTCTATTCAAAACTTCAGAAAGTTCAGAATTTCGCCAAGCTAAAGTAATTGCTCTTAAGAATAAGAATGACCATATTACTCCCATTCTGAAAGACCTCCACTGGCTGCCTATAATTGAGAGAATTAAATTCAAAATCCTTTGTTTAACATACAAATGCTTACATGAACAGGCCCCTAACTATCTCAGCGAACTTATCTCGCACCATGTGCCTTCACGAACCCTTAGATCTAGTTATAACAATAACCTTTTCTATGCCTCGTGCGTTTACGCGTACGGGGGATAGAGCCTTCAGTCTGTTCTCCTCATTTATGAAATGACCTCAGAGATTTGTGTAAATTGTCTTCGTCTTACGAATCTTTCAAGAAGAACCTTAAAACCCATCTTTTTAGGTCTAGTTTTTCTTAATGTATGCATGGTAATTTTAATTTTGATTTTATTCCAATCATAATAATATGTTTTAAAATGTATGAAATTGTCTTGTACGGCGCATAGAGCTTTTAATGCTAAGATAATGCGCCTTATAAATTCATTTATTATTATTATTATTATTATTATTATTTATTAAACATGGACAATAAGTGATGTGATGTATTGATGGATACATGGGCAATACGTGATGTGATGTATTTGTCGGATACATGGACAATGAGTGATGTGATGTATTGGATGGATACATGGACAATGAGTAGTGTGATGTATTGGATGGATACATAGACAATGAGTAGTGTGATGTATTGGATGGATACATGGACAATAAGTGATGTGATCTATTTAACGGATACATGGACAATGAGTAGTGTGATGTATTGATGGATACATGGACAATAAGTGATGATGTATTTGACGGATACATGGACAATGAGTGATGTGATGTATTGATGGATACATGGACAATGAGTGATGTGATGTATTGATGTATACATGACAACGAGTAGTGTGATGTATTGGATGGATACATGGACAATGAGTAGTGTGATGTATTGGATGGATACATGGACAATGAGTAGTGTGATGTATTGGATGGATACATGGACAATGAGTAGTGTGATGTAGTGGATGACACATGGACAATGAGTAGTGTGATGTATTGGATGGATACATGGACAATGAGTAGTGATGTATTGGATGGATACATGGATAATAAGTGATGTGATGTATTTGACGGATACATGGACAATGAGGGATGTGATGTATTGACGGATACATGGACAATGTGTGATGTGATGTATTGGATGGATACATGGACAATGAGTAGTGTGATTTAATGGATGGATACATGGACAATGAGTGATGTGATGTATTGGATGGATACATGGACAATGAGGGATGTGATGTATTGAATGGATACATGGACAATGAGGGATGTGATGTATTGAATGGATACATGGACAATGAGGGCAGTGATGTATTGATGGATACATGGACAATGAGGGATGTGATGTATTGAATGGATACATGGACAATGAGGGATGTGATGTATTGATGGATACATGGACAATGTGTGATGTGATGTATTGATGGATACATGGACAATGAGGGATGTTATGTATTGAATGGATACATGGACAATGAGTGATGTGATGTATTGGATGGATACATGGACAATGAGTAGTGTGATGTATTGGATGGATACATGGACAATGAGTAGTGTGATGTATTGGATGGATACATGGACAATGAGTGATGTGGATGTAGTGTATGGATACATGGACAATGAGTGATGTGATGTATTGGATGGATACATGGACAATGAGTAGTGTGATGTATTGATGGATACATGGACAATGAGTGATGCGATGGTGGACGGATACATGGACAATGTGTGATGTGATGTATTGATGGATACATGGACAATGTGATGTGATGTATTGATGGATATGGACAATGAGTGATGTGATGTATTGATGGATACATGGACAATGTGATGTGATGTAGTGGATGGATACATGGACAATGTGTGATGTGATGTATTGATGGATACATGGACAATGAGTGATGTGATGTATTGATGGATACATGGACAATGAGTGATGTGATGTATTGGATGGATACATGGACAATGTGTGATGTGATGTATTGATGGATACATGGACAATGTGTGATGTGATGTATTGGATGGATACATGGACAATGAGTGATGTGATGTATTGGATGGATACATGGACAATGAGTGATGTGATGTAGTGGATGGATACATGGACAATGTGTGATGTGATGTAGTGGATGGATACATGGACAATGTGTGATGTGATGTATTGATGGATACATGGACAATGTGTGATGTGATGTATTGGATGGATACATGGACAATGAGTGATGTGATGTATTGATGGATACATGGACAATGAGAGTGATGTGATGTATTGGATGGATACATGGACAATGTGTGATGTGATGTATAGGATGGATACATGGACAATAAGTGATGTGATGTAGTGGACGGATACATGGACAATGAGTGATGTGATGTAGTGGACGGATACATGGACAATAAGTGATGTGATGTATTGGATGGATACATGGACAATGAGTGATGTGATGTAGTGGACGGATACATGGACAATGTGTGTGATGTATTGGATGTATTGGAGGGATACATGGACAATGTGTGATGTGATGTATTGGATGGATACATGGACAATGTGTGATGATGTATTGATGGATACATGGACAATGTGTGATGTGATGTATTGATGGATACATGTACAATGAGTAGTGATATATTGATGGATACATGGACAATGAGTGATGTGATGTATTGATGGATACATGGACAATGAGTAGTGTGATATATTGATGGATACATGGACAATGAGTAGTGTGATATATTGGATGGATACATGGACAATGAGTAATGTGATGTTTTGGATGGATACATGGACAATACGTGATATGATATATTGATGGATACATGGACAATGAGTAGTGTGATATATTGGATGGATACATGGACAATGAGTAGTGTGATGTATTAGATGGATACATGGACAATGAGTAGTGTGATATATTGGATGGATACATGGACAATGAGTAGTGTGATATATTGGATGGATACATGGACAATGAGTAGTGTGATATATTGATGGATACATGGACAATGAGTAGTGTGATGTATTAGATGGATACACTGATGTGATACTGTTTGGGACTAAATCATCTGTTAAAAAAATGGACATAAACTGTCTCGACATCTGCCGATCCAATGTGGACATTTCAGATGCAATTAAGAATCTTGGATGTATATTCGATGCTCATTTAACTATGTCTACTCACATTAGTAAAGTATGCCAAACCTCATTATTTCATTTAAGAAATATAAGAAACATTAGAACTTTCATTGATTACGATACTACAAAATTACTTATTAATGCCTTTGTCACCAGTCGACTTGACTACTGTAATTCTTTACTTTTTGTCTTACCTAAATATTCTATTCAAAAATTCAGAAAGTTCAGAACTTCGCTGCTAAAGTAATTGCTCTTAAGAATAAGAATGACCATATTACTCCCATTCTGAAAGACCTCCACTGGCTGCCTATAATTGAGAGAATTAAATTCAAAATCCTTTGTTTAACATACAAATGCTTACATGAACAGGCCCCTAACTATCTCAGCGAACTTATCTCGCACCATGTGCCTTCACGAACCCTTAGATCTAGTTATAACAATAACCTTTCTATGCCTCGTGCGTTTACGCGTACGGGGATAGAGCCTTCTCAGTCTGTTCTCCTCATTTATGAAATGACCTCAGAGATTTGTGTAAATTGTCTTCGTCCTACGAATCTTTCAAGAAGAACCTTAAAACCCATCTTTTTAGGTCTAGTTTTTCTTAATGTATGCATGGTAATTTTAATTTTGATTTTATTCCAATCATAATAATATGTTTTAAAATGTATGAAATTGTCTTGTACGGCGCATAGAGCTTTTAATGCTAAGATAATGCGCCTTATAAATTCATATTATTATTATTATTATTATTATTATTATTATTATTTATTATACATGGACAATAAGTGATGTGATGTATTGGATGGATACATGGGCAATACGTGATGTGATGTATTTGTCGGATACATGGACAATGAGTGATGTGATGTATTGGATGGATACATGGACAATGAGTAGTGTGATGTATTGGATGGATACATAGACAATGAGTAGTGTGATGTATTGGATGGATACATGGACAATAAGTGATGTGATCTATTTGACGGATACATGGACAATGAGTAGTGTGATGTATTGGATGGATACATGGACAATAAGTGATGTGATGTATTTGACGGATACATGGACAATGAGTGATGTGATGTATTGGATGGATACATGGACAATGAGTGATGTGATGTATTGATGTATACATGGACAACGAGTAGTGTGATGTATTGGATGGATACATGGACAATGAGTAGTGTCATGTATTGGATGGATACATGGACAATGAGTAGTGTGATGTATTGATGGATACATGGACAATAAGATGTGATGTATTTGACGGATACATGGACAATGAGTGATGTGATGTATTGGATGGATACATGGACAATGAGTGATGTGATGTATTGATGTATACATGGACAACGAGTAGTGATGTATTGATGGATACATGGACAATGAGTAGTGTGATGTATTGATGGATACATGGACAATGAGTAGTGTGATGTATTGATGGATACATGGACAATGAGTAGTGTGATGTAGTGGATGGATACATGGACAATGAGTAGTGTGATGTATTGATGGATACATGGACAATGAGTAGTGTGATGTATTGATGGATACATGGATAATAAGTGATGTGATGTATTTGACGGATACATGGACAATGAGGGATGTGATGTATTGGACGGATACATGGACAATGTGTGATGTGATGTATTGGATGGATACATGGACAATGAGTAGTGTGATTTAATGGATGGATACATGGACAATGAGTGATGTGATGTATTGGATGGATACATGGACAATGAGGATGTGATGTATTGAATGGATACATGGACAATGAGGGATGTGATGTATTGAATGGATACATGGACAATGAGGGCTGAGATGTATTGGATGGATACATGGACAATGAGGGATGTGATGTATTGAATGGATACATGGACAATGAGGGATGTGATGTATTGAATGGATACATGGACAATGAGGGATGTGATGTATTGATGGATACATGGACAATGTGTGATGTGATGTATTGATGGATACATGGACAATGAGGATGTTATGTATTGAATGGATACATGGACAATGAGTGATGAGATGTATTGATGGATACATGGACAATGAGTAGTGTGATGTATTGATGGATACATGGACAATGAGTAGTGTGATGTATTGGATGGATACATGGACAATGAGTGATGTGATGTAGTGTATGGATACATGGACAATGAGTGATGTGATGTATTGGATGGATACATGGACAATGAGTAGTGTGATGTATTGGATGGATACATGGACAATGAGTGATGCGATGTAGTGGACGGATACATGGACAATGTGTGATGTGATGTATTGGATGGATACATGGACAATGTGTGATGTGATGTATTGGATGGATACATGGACAATGAGTGATGTGATGTATTGGATGGATACATGGACAATGTGTGATGTGATGTAGTGGATGGATACATGGACAATGTGTGATGTGATGTATTGGATGGATACATGGACAATGAGTGATCTGATGTATTGGATGGATACATGGACAATGAGTGATGTGATGTATTGGATGGATACATGGACAATGTGATGTGATGTATTGGATGGATACATGGACAATGTGTGATGTGATGTATTGGATGGATACATGGACAATGAGTGATGTGATGTATTGGATGATACATGGACAATGAGTGATGTGATGTAGTGGATGGATACATGGACAATGTGTGATGTGATGTAGTGGATGGATACATGGACAATGTGATGTGATGTATTGGATGGATACATGGACAATGTGTGATGTGATGTATTGGATGGATACATGGACAATGAGTGATGTGATGTATTGGATGGATACATGGACAATGAGTGATGTGATGTATTGATGGATACATGGACAATGTGATGTGATGTATAGGATGGATACATGGACAATAAGTGATGTGATGTAGTGGACGGATACATGGACAATGAGTGATGTGATGTAGTGGACGGATACATGGACAATAAGTGATGTGATGTAGTGGATGGATACATGGACAATGAGTGATGTGATGTAGTGGACGGATACATGGACAATGTGTGATGTGATGTATTGGAGGGATACATGGACAATGTATGATGTGATGTATTGATGGATACATGGACAATGTGTGATGTGATGTATTGGATGGATACATGGACAATGTGTGATGTGATGTATTGGATGGATACATGTACAATGAGTAGTGTGATATATTGGATGGATACATGGACAATGAGTGATGTGATGTATTGGATGGATACATGGACAATGAGTAGTGTGATATATTGATGGATACATGGACAATGAGTAGTGTGATATATTGGATGGATACATGGACAATGAGTAATGTGATGTTTTGGATGGATACATGGACAATACGTGATATGATATATTGGATGGATACATGGACAATGAGTAGTGTGATATATTGATGGATACATGGACAATGAGTAGTGTGATGTATTAGATGGATACATGGACAATGAGTAGTGTGATATATTGATGGATACATGGACAATGAGTAGTGTGATATATTGGATGGATACATGGACAATGAGTAGTGTGATATATTGATGGATACATGGACAATGAGTAGTGTGATGTATTAGATGGATACACTGATGTGATACTGTTTGGGACTAAATCATCTGTTAAAAAAATGGACATAAACTGTCTCGACATCTGCCGATCCAATGTGGACATTTCAGATGCAATTAAGAATCTTGATGTATATTCGATGCTCATTTAACTATGTCTACTCACATTAGTAAAGTATGCCAAACCTCATTATTTCATTTAAGAAATATAAGAAACATTAGAACTTTCATTGATTACGATACTACAAAATTACTTATTAATGCCTTTGTCACCAGTCGACTTGACTACTATAATTTTTTACTTTTTGTCTTACCTAAATATTCTATTCAAAAACTTCAGAAAGTTCAGAACTTCGCTGCTAAAGTAATTGCTCTTAAGAATAAGAATGACCATATTACTCCCATTCTGAAAGACCTCCACTGGCTGCCTATAATTGAGAGAATTAAATTCAAAATCCTTTGTTTAACATACAAATGCTTACATGAACAGGCCCCTAACTATCTCAGCGAACTTATCTCGCACCATGTGCCTTCACGAACCCTTAGATCTAGTTATAACAATAACCTTTCTATGCCTCGTGCGTTTACGCGTACGGGGGATAGAGCCTTCTCAGTCTGTTCTCCTCATTTATGGAATGACCTCAGAGATTTGTGTAAATTGTCTTCGTCTTACGAATCTTTCAAGAAGAACCTTAAACCCATCTTTTTAGGTCTAGTTTTTTCTAATGTATGCATAGTAATTTTAATTTTGATTTTATTCCAATCATAATAATATATGTTTTAAAATGTATGAAATTGTCTTATACGGCGCATAGAGCTTTAATGCTAAGATAATGCGCCTTATAAATTCATATTATTATTATTATTATTATTATTATTATTTATTATACATGGACAATAAGTGATGTGATGTATTGATGATACATGGGCAATACGTGATGATGTATTTGTCGGATACATGGACAATGAGTGATGGATGTGTTGGATGGATACATGGACAATGAGTAGTGTGATGTATTGATGGATACATAGACAATGAGTAGTGTGATGTATTGGATGAATACATGGACAATAAGGATGTGATCTATTTGACGGATACATGGACAATGAGTAGTGTGATGTATTGGATGGATACATGGACAATAAGTGATGTGATGTATTTGACGGATACATGGACAATGAGTGATGTGATGTATTGGATGGATACATAGACAATGAGTGATGTGATGTATTGGATGTATACATGGACAATGAGTAGTGTGATGTATTGATGATACATGGACAATGAGTAGTGTGATGTATTGATGGATACATGGACAATGAGTAGTGATGTATTGATGGATACATGGACAATGAGTAGTGTGATGTAGTGGATGGATACATGGACAATGAGTAGTGTGATGTATTGATGGATACATGGACAATGAGATGATGTATTGATGGATACATGGACAATGTGAGTGATGTGATGTATTGGATGGATACATGGACAACGAGTGATGTGATGTAGTGTATGGATACATGGACAATGAGTGATGTGATGTAGTGGATGGATACATGGACAATGAGTGATGTGATGTAGTGGATGGATACATGGACAATGTGTAGTGTGATGTATAGGATGGATACATGGACAATGAGTAGTGTGATGTATTGGATGGATACATGGACAATGAGTGATGTGATGTAGTGTATGGATACATGGACAATGAGTGATGTGATGTATTGGATGAATACATGAACAATGAGTGATGTGATGTATTGGATGAATACATGGACAATGAGTGATGTGATGTATTGAATGGATACATGGACAAAGAGGGATGTGATGTATTGGATGAATACATGGACAATGAGTGATGTGATGTAGTGGATGGATATATGGACAAAGAGGATGTGATGTATTGGATGAATACATGGACAATGAGTGATGTGGATGTAGTGGATGGATACATGGACAATGAGTGATGTGATGTATTGATGAATACATGGACAATGAGTGATGTGATGTAGTGTATGGATACATGGACAATGAGTGATGTGATGTATTGATGGATACATGGACAATGAGTGATGTGATGTAGTGATGGATACATGGACAATGTGTGATGTGGTGTATTGGATGGATACATGGACAATGAGTGATGTGATGTAGTGGATGGATACATGGACAATGTGTGATGTGATGTATTGATGGATACATGAACAATGTGATGTGATGTAGTGGACGGATACATGGACAATGAGTAGTGTGATGTATTGGACGGATACATGGACAATAAGTGATGTGATGTATTGGATGGATACATGGACAATGCGTGATGTGATGTATTGGACGGATACATGGACAATGAGTAGTGTGATGTATTGACGGATACATGGACAATGCGTGATGTGATGTATTGATGGATACATGGACAATGAGTAGTGTGATGTATTGATGGATACATGGACAATGAGTGATGTGATGTATTGATGGATACATGGACAATAAGTGATGTGATGTATTGATGGATACATGGACAATAAGTGATGTGATGTATTGGATGGATACATGGACAATAAGTGATGTGATGTATTGGATGGATACATGGACAATGAGTGATGTGATGTATTGGATGGATACATGGACAATAAGTGATGTGATGTATTGATGGATACATGGACAATACGTGATGTGATGTATTGGATGGATACATGGACAATGAGTAGTGTGATGTATTGAATGGATACATGGACAATGAGTAGTGTGATGTATTGGATGGATACATGGACAATGAGTAGTGTGATATATTGAATGGATACATGGACAATGAGTGATGTGATGTATTGATGGATACATGGACAATGAGTGATGTAATGTATTGATGGATACATGGACAATGAGTAGTGTGATGTATTGGATGGATACATGGACAATGAGTAGTGTGATGTATTGATGGATACATGGACACTGAGTAGTGTGATGTATTGGATGGATACATGGACAATGAGTGATGTGATGTATTGATGGATACATGGACAATGTGTGATGTGATGTATTGGACGGATACATAGACAATACGTGATGTGATGTATTGGATGGATACATGGACAATGAGTGATGTGATGTATTGGATGGATACATACATGGACAATGAGTAGTGTGATGTAGTGGACGGATACATGGACAATGAGTGATGTGATGTATTGATGGATACATGGACAATGAGTGATGTGATGTATTGATGGATACATGGACAATAAGTGATGTGATGTAGTGGACGGATACATGGACAATAAGTGATGTGATGTAGTGGACGGATACATGGACAATAAGTGATGTGATGTATTGGACGAATACATGGACAATGAGTAGTGTGATGTATAGGATGGATACATGGACAATGAGTTATGTGATGTATTGGATGGATACATGGACAATGAGTAGTGTGATGTATTGAATGGATACATGGACAATGAGTTGCGTGATGTATTGAATGGATACATGGACAATGAGTAATGTGATGTATTGAATGGATACATGGACAATGAGTGATGCGATGTATTGATGGATACATGGACAATGAGTAGTGTGATGTATTGGATGGATACATGGACAATGCGTGATGTGATGGATTGATGGATACATGGACAATGAGTAGTGTGATGTATTGGATGGATACATGGACAATGAGTGATGTGTTGTATTGATGGATACATGGACAATGTGATGTGATGTATTGGACGGATACATGGACAATGTGTGATGTGATGTATTGATGGATACATGGACAATGTGTGATGTGATGTATTGGACGATACATGGACAATAAGTGATGTGATGTATTGATGGATACATGGACAATGAGTAGCGTGATGTATTGGATGGATACATGGACAATAAGTGATGTGATGTATTGATGGATACATGGACAATGAGTAGTGTGATGTATAGGATGGATACATGGACAATGTGTTATGTGATGTAGTGGACGGATACATGGAGAATAAGTGATGTGATGTATTGGATGGATACATGGACAATAAGTGATGTGATGTATTGACGGATACATGGACAATGTGTGGTCTGATGTATTGATGGATACATGGACAATGTGTGATGTGATGTATTGATGGATACACAGACAATGAGTGATGTGATGTATTGAATGGATACATGGACAATAAGTGATGTGATGTATTGGATGGATACATGGACAATGAGTAATGTGATATATTGGATGGATACATGGACAATGTGTGATGTGATGTATTGATGGATACATGGACAATGTGTAATGTGATGTAATGTATGGATACATGGACAATGAGTAGTGTGATATTTGATGGATACATGGACAATGAGTGATGTGATGTATTGGATGGATACATGGACAATGAGTAGTGTGATATATTGATGGATACATGGACAATGAGTAGTGTGATATTTGATGGATACATGGACAATACGTGATATGATATATTGGATGGATACATGGACAATGAGTAGTGTGATATATTGGATGGATACATGGACAATGAGTAGTGTGATGTATTAGATGGATACATGGACAATGAGTAGTGTGATATATTGATGGATACATGGACAATGAGTAGTGTGATATATTGGATGGATACATGGACAATGAGTAGTGTGATATATTGGATGGATACATGGACAATGAGTAGTGTGATGTATTAGATGGATACACTGATGTGATACTGTTTGGGACTAAATCATCTGTTAAAAAAATGGACATAAACTGTCTCGACATCTGCCGATCCAATGTGGACATTTCAGAGGCAATTAAGAATCTTGGATGTATATTCGATGCTCATTTAACTATGTCTACTCACATTAGTGAAAGTATGCCAAACCTCATTATTTCATTTAAGAAATATAAGAAACATTAGAACTTTCATTGATTACGATACTACAAAATTACTTATTAATGCCTTTGTCACCAGTCGACTTGACTACTGTAATTCTTTACTTTTTGTCTTACCTAAATATTCTATTCAAAAACTTCAGAAAGTTCAGAATTTCGCTGCTAAAGTAATTGCTCTTAAGAATAAGATTGACCATATTACTCCCATTCTGAAAGGCCTCCACTGGCTGCCTATAATTGAGAGAATTAAATTCAAAATCCTTTGTTTAACATACAAATGCTTACATGAACAGGCCCCTAACTATCTCAGCGAACTTATCTCGCACCATGTGCCTTCACGAACCCTTAGATCTGGTTATAACAATAACCTTTCTATGCCTCGTGCGTTTACGCGTACGGGGGATAGAGCCTTCTCAGTCTGTTCTCCTCATTTATGGAATGACCTCAGAGATTTGTGTAAATTGTCTTCGTCTTACGAATCTTTCAAGAAGAACCTTAAAACCCATCTTTTAGGTCTAGTTTTTCTTAATATATGCATGGTAATTTTAATTTTGATTTTATTCCAATCATAATAATATGTTTTAAAATGTATGAAATTGTCTTGTACGGCGCATAGAGCTTTTAATGCTAAGATAATGCGCCTTATAAATTCATATTATTATTATTATTATTATTATTATTATTATTTATTATACATGGACAATAAGTGATGATGTATTGGATGGATACATGGGCAATACTTGATGTGATGTATTTGTCGGATACATGGACAATGAGTGATGTCTGTATTGATGGATACATGGACAATGAGTTATTTGATGTATTGGATGGATACATAGACAATGAGTAGTGTGATGTATTGGATGGATACATGGACAATAAGTGATGTGATCTATTTGACGGATACATGGACAATGAGTTCTGATGTATTGATGGATACATGGACAATAAGTGATGTGATGTATTTGACGGATACATGGACAATGAGTGATGTGATGTATTGATGGATACATGGACAATGAGTGATGTGATGTATTGGATGTATACATGGACAATGAGTAGTGTGATGTATTGGATGGATACATGGACAATGAGTAGTGTGATGTATTGATGGATACATGGACAATGAGTAGTGTGATGTATTGATGATACATGGACAATGAGTAGTGTGATGTAGTGGATGGATACATGGACAATGAGTAGTGTGATGTATTAGATGGATACATGGACAATGAGTAGTGTGATGTATTGGATGGATACATGGATAATAAGTGATGTGATGTATTTGACGGATACATGGACAATGAGGGATGTGATGTATTGGACGGATACATGGACAATGTGTGATGTGATGTATTGGATGGATACATGGACAATGAGTAGTGTGATTTAATGGATGGATACATGGACAATGAGTGATGTGATGTATTGGATGGATACATGGACAATGAGGGATGTGATGTATTGAATGGATACATGGACAATGAGGGATGTGATGTATTGAATGGATACATGGACAATGAGGATGTGATGTATTGATGGATACATGGACAATGAGGATGTGATGTATTGAATGGATACATGGACAATGAGGGATGTGATGTATTGAATGGATACATGGACAATGAGGGATGTGATGTATTGATGGATACATGGACAATGTGTGATGTGATGTATTGATGGATACATGGACAATGAGGGATGTTATGTATTGAATGGATACATGGACAATGAGTGATGTGATGTATTGGATGGATACATGGACAATGAGTAGTGTGATGTATTGATGGATACATGGACAATGAGTAGTGTGATGTATTGGATGGATACATGGACAATGAGTGATGTGATGTAGTGTATGGATACATGGACAATGAGTGATGTGATGTATTGATGGATACATGGACAATGAGTAGTGTGATGTATTGGATGGATACATGGACAATGAGTGATGTGATGTAGTGGACGGATACATGGACGATGTGTGATGTGATGTATTGGATGGATACATGGACAATGTGTGATGTGATGTATTGGATGGATACATGGACAATGAGTGATGTGATGTATTGGATGGATACATGGACAATGTGTGATGTGATGTATTGATGGATACATGGACAATGTGTGATGTGATGTATTGATGGATACATGGACAATGAGTGATGTGATGTATTGATGGATACATGGACAATGAGTGATGTGATGTATTGATGGATACATGGACAATGTGTGATGTGATGTATTGATGGATACATGGACAATGATGTGATGTATTGGATGGATACATGGACAATGAGTGATGTGATGTATTGATGGATACATGGACAATGAGTGATGTGATGTAGTGGATGGATACATGGACAATGTGTGATGTGATGTAGTGGATGGATACATGGACAATGTGTGATGTGATGTATTGGATGGATACATGGACAATGTGTGATGTGATGTATTGGATGGATACATGGACAATGAGTGATGTGATGTATTGGATGGATAC
Organism: Doris montereyensis; assembly: GCA_037039925.1. NCBI lineage: Eukaryota > Metazoa > Mollusca > Gastropoda > Nudibranchia > Dorididae > Doris > Doris montereyensis. Next base: position 114,284 of record JAXRKP010000774.1, on the reverse strand, counting down.
ATGGACAATGAGTGATGTGATGTATTGGATGGATACATGGACAATGTGTGATGTGATGTATTGATGGATACATGGACAATAAGTGATGTGATGTAGTGGACGGATACATGGACAATGAGTGATGTGATGTAGTGGACGGATACATGGACAATAAGTGATGTGATGTAGTGATGGATACATGGACAATGAGTGATGTGATGTAGTGGACGGATACATGGACAATGTGTGATGTGATGTATTGAGGGATACATGGACAATTTGTGATGTGATGTATTGGATGGATACATGGACAATGTGTGATGATGTATTGGATGGATACATGGACAATGTGTGATGTGATGTATTGGATGGATACATGTACAATGTGTGATGTGATGTATAGGATGGATACATGGACAATGTGTGATGTGATGTATTGGATGGATACATGGACAATGAGTATGTGATGTATAGGATGGATACATGGACAATAAGTAGTGTGATGTATTGGATGGATACATGGACAATGAGTGATGTGATGTAGTGGATGGATACATGGACAATGAGTCGTGTGATGTAGTGGATGGATACATGGACAATATGTAGTGTGATGTATTGGATGGATACATGGACAATGTGTGATGTGATGTATTGGATGGATACATGGACAATGTGATGTGATGTATGGACGGATACATGGACAATGTGTGATGATGTATTGATGGATACATGGACAATGAGTGATGTGATGTATTGGATGGATACATGGACAATGAGTAGTGTGATGTATGATGGATACATGGACAATAAGTGATGTGATGTAGTGGATGGATACATGACAATAAATGATGTGATGTAGTGGATGGATACATGGACAATAAGTAGTGTGATGTATTGGATGGATACATGGACAATAAGTATCTGATGTATTGATGGATACATGGACAATGAGTAGTGTGATGTATTGGATGGATACATGGACAATGTGTGATGTGATGTATTGGATGATAGATGGACAATGTGTGATGTGATGTATTGGATGGATACATGGACAATGTGTGATGATGTATTGATGGATACATGGACAATAAGTAGTGTGATGTATTGATGGATACATGGACACAAGTGTGATGTATTGATGGATACATGGACAATAAGTAGTGTGATGTATTGGATGGATACATGGACAATGAGTGGTGTGATGTAGTGGATGGATACATGGACAATAAGTGATGTGATGTATTGATGGATACATGGACAATGTGTGATGTGATGTATTGGATGGATACATGGACAATGTGTGATGTGATGTAATGATGGATACATGGACAATGTGTGATGTGATGTAGTGGATGGATACATGGACAATGTGTGATGTGATGTATTGGATGGATACATGTACAATGTGTGATGTGATGTAATGGATGGATACATGGACAATGAGTGATGTGATGTAATGATGGATACATGTACAATGTGTGATGTGATGTATTGGATGGATACATGGACAATGTGTGATGTGATGTATTGGATGGATACATGTACAATGTGTGATGTGATGTAATGGATGGATACATGGACAATGTGTGATGATGTAATGGACGGATACATGGACAATGTGTGATGATGTATAGGATGGATGTGGACAATGTGATGTGATGTATTGGATGGATACATGGACAATGTGTGATGTGATGTATTGATGGATACATGGACAATGTGTGATGTGATGTATTGGATGGATACATGGACAATGTGTGATGTGATGTAATGGATGGATACATGGACAATGTGATGTGATGTAGTGACGGATACATGGACAATGGTGATGTGATGTATTGGATGGATACATGTACAATGTGTGATGTGATGTATTGATGGATACATGGACAATGAGTGATGTGATGTAATGGATGGATACATGTACAATGTGTGATGTGATGTATTGGACGGATACACGGACAATGTGTGATGTGATGTATTGGATGGATACATGTACAATGTGTGATGTGATGTAATGGATGGATACATGGACAATGTGTGATGTGATGTAATGGACGGATACATGGACAATGTGTGATGTGATGTATAGGATGGATACATGGACAATGTGTGATGTGATGTATTGGATGGATACATGTACAATGTGTGATGTGATGTAATGGATGGATACATGGACAATGTGTGATGTGATGTAATGGACGGATACACGGACAATGTGTGATGTGATGTATAGGATGGATACATGGACAATGTGATGTGATGTATTGATGGATACATGGACAATGAGTGATGTGATGTATTGGATGGATACATGGACAATGAGTGATGTGATGTATAGGATGGATACATGGACAATGTGTGATGTGATGTATTGGATGGATACATGTACAATGTGATGATGTGATGTAATGGATGGATACATGGACAATGTGTGATGTGATGTAATGGACGGATACACGGACAATGTGTGATGTGATGTATTGGATGGATACATGGACATTGAGTGATGTGATGTATAGGATGGATACATGGACAATGTGTGATGTGATGTATTGGATGTATACATGTACAATGAGTGATGTGATGTATTGGATGGATACATGTACAATTTTGATGTCATGTATTGGACGGATACAAAGGACAATGTGTGATGTGATGTATTGGATGGATACATGGACAATGTGTGATGTGATGTATTGGAGGGATACATGTACAATGTATGATGTGATGTATTGGATGGATACATGGACAATGAGTGATGTGATGTATAGGATGGATACATGGACAATGTGTGATGTGATGTATTGGATGGATACACGGACAATGAGTAATGTGATGTATTGGATGGATACACGGACAATGAGTAATGTGATATTCTAAAGAAGAAAATGATTTTAATGACAATATTATACAAAAGGAAGATTTGATTTGATTTGATTTGATTTGATTGTATTAACCCACATCCACAACTAAGGTGATCTAAGGTTTTGCTAAGATTTTATATTTTGCCCCGACTGCCCTGTAAACAGCCAAGGGTTCTTTAACGTGCGCAGAATGTTGTGATCTGCACACATGACCTCCTTTTTATCGTTCGTTTCCGGTGGCAATAGATGTCGATCGACTGACGTGGACCAGGGAGGTAGATTTTGCTCGAATAATGTTTTTAACCGTTGGCGGGGCTCGAACCCATTACCTTTTGGTTGAGAGGCCGACATCTTGCCTCTGGACTACTGAGTCCCCTTATAAATGGAAGAAGGCACATTAACATCACGTCATGGGATTCAGAACTTGAAATATAAAATATTTTGTCTCTTGTAAGTCTGATGTTTCAAACTCGATATGCAATGTCTGAGCTATCAAATTGTTAAGCTTGGGCAGAAATGTCAGGACACTCTGTACGTTATCGTAATACTCCATTTTAATAAACTGTTTTTCCTCTTGCCAGGTTTGCAGGTCTTGCCGTCTGATGTTTCCATGGAAACTTTTATCTTCACTGTTCTTTGCAATGGAATTCATCCTATCATTCTGGTTTTCCCGCAATGTTTCGGTGATAAAATCCTCTGTTTCCTCAAGAATAGAATGTGATCGTTCGTAGATATATATCTAATGCAAGTTGCGTGTAGCTGTTGTTCAGTATGGCTTGCGTGACACACTGTCCTGTGTCCTTGATTTTGGATATCTGCATGTGTATTTTACTGCTGTCAAATAGCTCAAACTTGTCACTATGGCATGCGTGATTACTTTTGTGTTGCTGATTTTCGTTGGAGTGAGTAACAGTAACATCTCGTGAGCTATGTTTTCATCTCGTGAGCTTATGTTTTCATCTCGTGAGCTTATGTTTTCATCTCGTGAGCTTATGTTTTCCTCCAACTTTCACTGTCTGATGTATGCTAGCTCTCGTTGTGTGTGTTCTCATTGTTGTCTTTCGGGTGTGTCAGTGTCGTTTTCAGTTTCAGTACCTTCTTGCTCTGTTGTCGTGTTGTGGTTCTCTATAATAATTATCGTCTTGGCTGTTTGAAAGCATTGTGGTATGGGATTGCTGATGTGTATCAGTGCTAGGCTTTGGTTCAACATTTTCTTCGATTTCGCCGCATTCAATTCTGTTAGAATGTTTTTTTATCCCTTGTGATATATATTGATTTGTTTTGTCGTCTTGCATATATATATATATATATATATATATATATATATATATATATATATATATATATATATATATATATATATATATAAATATATATATATTGAGACAATGAATCCGTTTTCAACTCTGTCTTTAGTTGAGTTATTGGTGGCTGGTATTTCATATAGCACACTGTGTGAAAAGAGAGCGCTATCTTCACTGTGTATTGATAATGAATCGATTGTCCCACCTGTGCTAGCAGTTATATTTTTCTTTCTTTACAGCTTAAGTGATGATTTCGTACATTGTAGCTTTCTCCGTTGACAGCGATATGACATTCTTTTTGCAGTCTAAGGTTATCGCTTTGTATGACTCGGTGCCTTCCATCAAAAACTGACAGGAGTCGAAGGATGAATCGTTGACACCCACACACACATACACAAACACACACACACACACACACACACACACACACATGTGTCATTCGTGGCATCAAAACGAAGGACGTGAATTGTGCGTTTTTGATTTCCACCTATTTTGTGAGAGGCGAGTTGAGATTCTTTTAAACTCTTGTTGATGACGTATTCTAGCGTAGTCGGCAATCCGCTCATAGTGGGCAATCCGCTCATAGTCGGCAATCCGCTCAAGTCGGCAATCCGCTCATAGTCGGCAATCCGCTAACTGACATTATTATGTCGTATATCCACAAATACTTGGAAATTTGGTGTGAGAAAAGCGAGGCCCTGTCCCACCCCATCTGTCTTGCTCGGTAATCAAACCGAAAGTGCTGGATTGTTAGAGCTATATGAATCTGATTTGATCGAAATCCATCTGGAAGTTTAATTTAGTTTGGATTCTATGCCCGACTAAGGTGATCTCAGGGTATTTGATAGGGGTTTTAGTTTTGCCCGGACAGCCAAGGGATCTTCAACGCACAGAGTGTTGTGATCTGCACACGAGGCCACCCGTTTATTGTCCGTCTCCGATAGGACTAGGTGTCGATACACCTACCCGACCTGTGGGCGGGGGGGGGGCAGGGGTTGATTTTGCTCGTAAAAAACTCGAGAACATTTTTCAACCGTTAGCGGGGCTCGAACCCACAACCTTTAGGTTGAGAGGCCGACATCTTGCCTCTGGAATACTGTCCCCCGCGGCTACAGTCAATGTAAAATCATAAATGCACATTTACTTACCATCTAGGCTATTCTCAGATTACTTTATGAGTTGTAATCCACATTCTTATTTTTAAAGATTACTATGATAATTGTTTGTGCACATTAAAAGTTATATATATATATATATATATATATATATATATATATATATATATATATATATATATATATATATATATATATATATATATATATATATATATATATATATATATGTGTGTGTATATATATAAATAAAGTTAATCGACACGGTCAGGTCATGTATTATGTAATCTGTTCAAAAAGGCTTTGTACTGGATGCTTTCTTTGAACTCTTTCAGACATGTGGGCTGCGGTGACTACCTGCTACTTATGGCCACTCCTATTTGTTCAGGTAAATCCAAAAGTCACGAATTAGGTCAGCGCGGTTTCTAACTACTGTGATTTAAGGCAACCCGATGCCTTGAGCATTGAACGTTGCCATTAATGAAATTATGCACTTAGATCTGTCTTATTACTCTAAGTGCCTCCATGTCAAACGTAAATTAATTCCCACATGGCACATTGCTTCATAACGTGAGCATTACGTCAGCAGACACATGCAATTATGTTTAATGATCAATAAAAAGGTATCTATCTTATCATATCTTATCTTATCTTTTATTGTGGTAATGTTTGTTAATTATTCCTTTCCCCACATAGCCCTATTGTCGTAATGTTTGTCAATCATTCTTTTCACCACATAACCCTTTGCTGCAATGCTTGTCAATCATTCTTTCCCCACACAGCTATTGCCGTAATGCTTGTCAATCATTCCTTTCTCCACATAGCCCTATTGCCGTAATGCTTGTCAATCATTCTTTCCCCACATAGCCCTTTGCAGCAATGCTTGTCAATCATTCCTTTCCCCACACAGCCTTATTGCTGTAATGCTTGTCAATCATTCCTTTCTCCACAGAGCCCTCATTGTCGTAATGCTTGTCAATCATTCTTTCCCCACATAGCCCTATTGCCTTAATATTTGTCAATTATTCTTTCCCCACATAGCCCTATTGCCTTAATGTTTGTCAATTATTCCTTTCCCCCACATAGCCCTATTGCATTAATGCTTTGTCAATTATTTCTTTTCCCACATAACCCTATTGCCTTAATGTTTGTCAATTATTCCTTTCCCCACATAGCCCTATTGCATTAATGCTTGTAATTATTTCTTTCCCACATAACCCTATTGCCTTAATGTTTGTCAATTATTTCTTCCCACATAGCCCTATTGCCTTAATATTTGTCAATTATTCCTTTCCCCACATAGCCCTATTGCCTTAATGTTTGTCAGTTATTCCTTTCCCAACATAGCCCTATTGCCACAATGTGTGTCAATTATTCCTTTCCCCACATAGTCCTATTGCCTTAATGTTTGTCAATTATTCCTTTTCCCACATAGTCCTATTGCCACAATATTTGTCAATTATTCTTTCCCCCACATACCCCTATTGTCACAATGTTTGTCAATTATTCATTTCCCACA
>JAXRKP010000774.1:85000-92500 GCA_037039925.1 Doris montereyensis | reverse complement strand
TGGATTGGATCCACACTTCTAGTGGACTAGATACATTTCAAATGAATGGATTGGATCCACACTTATGGTGGACTAGATACATTTCAAATGAATGGATTGGATCCACACCTATGGTGGACTAGATACATTTCAAATGAATGGATTGGATCCACACTTATAGTGGACTAGATATATTTTAAATGAATGGATTGGATCCACACCTATGGTGGACTAGATACATTTCAAATGAATGGATTGGATCCACACTTATAGTGGACTAGATATATTTTAAATGAATGGATTGGATCCACATTTATGGTGGACTAGATACATTGCAAATGAATCGAAGATTTCAAACAAAACTAAATTTAATGAACTTCAGTGTTAGTAGCTTTGTAGTTATGCTGTTGGTTATGGGATAGTGAGGTCTTTGGGTAATAGTCCGTTGTGTGAGTGAGTGTGTGTGTGTGTGTGTGTGTGTGTGTTCTAAAGAGTAAGTAAGTAAGTCCCATACCTAGAGTTGAGTGTAGGGTAATGAGGAGAAGAGTTTTGATTTTTCTAGTCATATGACATAGTGTGGTGGTTTACCATTGCTTTTCACGCCGCCTTTACCTAGGCTGAATCTGAATAGACAAAGCTACCCTTTTCGCTGGTGGGTCGACAAGAGAGCCAGACAAATTTGCCCGGCCTGGAAATCAAATTCGGGTCTCCTCAGTGGTAGTCAGATACTCTACCGACTGAACCAGGACGCCTCAATAGAAAAAACCCCACTCATAAGCATTTCCACTCATAAGCATTTCCATTCATAAGCATTTCCACTCATAAACATTTCCACTCATAAACATTTCCACTTGCTCACGTGATCCAGGTGGGTGGAAGCCGATACCAGCATCAATGTGGGGGTAGAAAAACCTGCCACAGACTAGCGTCCTATTCAGAAGGCAATGTATTATCATGCTATGGAAATCGGGAATCGCTTCAGTTCTATAGACCGGGACGGCCTTGAAGGAACTTATTATACCAGTAGAGATATTCAAACAGATAACAAGTGCTAAAGGCAGGCCTGGAAGCAGGGGTGGGGGGGGGAGGGGATGTCGAAAATGATGAACAATGACTAGGAATACCATTAAAGCACCACTGTAGAAATCAAACGGAAGACGGAAATACACACAAAAAATAGACAAAAACACAAACTATAGACATCAACAGAATCGAACGTGTGACCTCCGCGTCGGCCGGCACCTTAAGGTGCATAATCTTATATAGTTAGCTCGTTTGATAGTGCGCTCTTGTTTTCATGCAAGGCGATGAGTGCTGACGCAGAGGTAGCGGGTCGATTCTTCTAATGCCCAAATATTTCTCCTGTCATTTCCTTTGTATAATTTGTCTTGTCGAAGTTCCTACAGGGCTTTGATATTATTTCGTGTCTTTTTTTTCTTCCACATAGTTTTTTAAATTTGATTTCATTAACCTACAGCCACAATTAAGGTGATCTCGGAGTTTCTAACTCTGCCCAAAACCGCCCTGCAAACAACAAGGAATCTTTAACGTGCACAGAGCATTGTTATCTGTACATGGGACCTCCTTTTTTATCGTCCGTCTCCGATGGGACTAGATTTCGAGCCACCTACCTGGACGAAGGGGGGAGTAGAATTTTTGCTCGAAGACACTCGAGAACATTTTTAACGGTTGGCGGGGCTCGAACCCTTGTCTCTGGACTACCGAGTCCCCCCCCCTTGGACATAGCCAACAACTACTCCATCTTTTCCACGAGCGAAACTGACCACACACACACACACACACAAACACACACACACATGCAAACACTTTCCTCTCTATCAAAAAAACCAAACGTTTCTAATGTATGTGCTCATCTTAAATCTATCAACGATAGTTTTTCTCTCCATTCTTTTGCCATCCACCTTGACAAGCAGGTGGGACAAATCTACCCTGGATGTGCGTAAAACAAATTTAACCCCCCATCCCCCCCCCCCGCCCACCAACAAAAACAACAAACAAACAAAACAAACAATGTTCATGTGTCATAAAATTAAAAACATAACATGAAATGTAGATCTAATCCAAACCTAGGTCTCACATGACACAGAATTCCCACTCGAGAGCTTTTATTTACACAATACAACTTCTATCACAACACTGTTCGAATGGATTTGAACACACACTCACACAAACGTGGTAAAGGCGTTTTAAGTCCACACCATGGAACATGCACGAATAGTATGTTTGTCGGTGACCCTCATCTTGAGAGAGAGACACACAGAGCGCGTATAGGTATAGTAATTATGTGTGTGTAATATCGGTGTTCAATCATTGAATGGGTATGTGTGTGTATAGGTGTGTGTGGTGTGAGTAAGCCCTCCCTGTTGACCACAGCGTACCACACACACACACACACACACACGCACGCACACACACACACTCACACACACACACACCAGACACAATCCATGCTAATCTCCTCCAGCCACCAATACATACGACACGTGTGCCAAATGTTGCTACCAATCGCCCACAGTATTGGGACTATTTGATCCAACCAGGGACGGACACACCAATGCGGCTGGTGGGCTGGAAGTGCTGCGCCACACAGCACGGAACGCACAACACCTGGCCCGCTCCCTTTGATGACCGTGACCGCTTTATTTGTTTCGGTCAGAAATAAAATCGATAGATAGGGATAGGCACCTAGTGATACGTTGGATGGAGATAGATAGGATAGGCACCTAGTGATACGTTGGATGGAGATGGACAGCGATAGGCACCTAGTGATAAGTTGGATGGAGATGGACAGGGATAGGCACCTAGTGATAAGTTGCATGGAGATGGACAGGGATAGGCACCTAGTGATAAGTTGCATGGAGATGGACAGGGATAGGCACCTAGTGATAAGTTGCATGGATGGACAGGGATAGGCACCTAGTGATAAGTTGATGGAGATGAATAGGGCGGACTTTGCATGATGGGATCGAACTGGTTAAACAATGATGTATCAATGGGCATGTGTGTGTGTTTATGTATGTGTGTGTCTGTCTGTGTAAGTGTGTCCATATGGGGTGGTTGTTGTGTGTGCGTGCTTGTCTGCCTGCATATGTGTGTGTGTGTGTGTGTGTTTTTGCGTGACTGTGCTCAATGAGGACAGATAGCATTAAGTGGGTGAGGAGGAAGAGAACATTTGGAACAATCTTGATGTTGTTCCTAAGCTTTGCAAACAGCAGCAGAAGCAGAAACAGCTACACCAAGAACAACAATAGCAACAACAGCGACAGGATCGAGATCTACAATAAAGAGAAATACAACAACAACAATACCAACTACAACGATAACAACATCCACAGTCTGAGATGGTGATACAAAAAGGTGTAAAACCTTCCATTGCATGACATTTCAAATATTTACATGTGGAATTTGCACAACAACAACAACAACAACAACAACAACAACAAAAACCTTCTGTTGTCTGAGGTTCTAAAATGTCCAAATAATCATACGGTGACCAAAAGGATCGAACGTGCGTTCTATACCAGAAATGGCCTAACTGTTCTATACCAGAAGTGGTCTAACTGTTCTATACCAGAAATGGCCTAACTGTTCTATACCAGAAGTGGTCTAACTGTTCTATACCAGAAATGGTCTAACTGTTCTATACCAGAAGTGGTCTAACTGTTCTATACCAGAAATGGCCTAACTGTTCTATACCAGAAGTGGTCTAACTGTTCTATACCAGAAATGGCCTAACTGTTCTATACCAGAAATGGCCTAACTGTTCTATACCAGAAGTGGTCTAACTGTTCTATACCAGAAGTGGTCTAACTGTTCTATACCAGAAGTGGCCTAACTGTTCTATACCAGAAGTGGTCTAACTGTTCTATACCAGAAGTGGCCTAACTGTTCTATACCAGAAGTGGCCTAACTGTTCTATACCAGAAGTGGCCTAACTGTTCTATACCAGAAGTGGCCTAACTGTTCTATACCAGAAGTGGTCTAACTGTTCTATACCAGAAGTGGCCTAACTGTTCTATACCAGAAGTGGTCTAACTGTTCTATACCAGAAGTGGCCTAACTGTTCTATACCAGAAGTGGTCTAACTGTTCTATGCCAGAAGTGGCCTAACTGTTCTATACCAGAAGTGGCCTAACTGTTCTATACCAGAAATGGCCTAACTGTTCTATACCAGAAGTGGCCTAACTGTTCTATACCAGAAGTGGCCTAACTGTTCTATACCAGAAGTGGCCTAACTGTTCTATACCAGAAGTGGCCTAACTGTTCTATACCAGAAATGGCCTAACTGTTCTATACCAGAAGTGGCCTAACTGTTCTATACCAGAAGTGGCCTAACTGTTCTATACCAGAAGTGGCCTAACTGTTCTATACCAGAAGTGGCCTAACTGTTCTATACCAGAAGTGGCCTAACTGTTCTATACCAGAAATGGCCTAACTGTTCTATACCAGAAGTGGCCTAACTGTTCTATACCAGAAGTGGCCTAACTGTTCTTTACCGGAAGTGGCATATCTGTTCCCTACCGGAAGTGTTTACCTGTTCTATACCGGAAGTGGCGTACCTGTTCTATACCGGAAGTGGCCTAACTGTTCTATACCGGAAGTGGTCTACGTGGTCGACTTTCGTTCTATACCGGAAGTGATCTACGTGGTTGACTCTCGTTCTATACCGGAAGTGGTCTACGCGGTCGAATCTCGTTATATACCGGAAGTGGTCTACGTGGTCGAATCTCGTTCTACACCGGAAGTGGTCTACGTGGTCGACTCTCGTTCTATAGAGGGAGAGGCCTATCTGTTCTATACCGGAAATGGACTACCTTGTCGATTCTTGTTCTACACCGGAAGGGCCTACCTGGTCGATTCTTGTTCTACACCGGAAGGGCCTACCTGGTCGATTCTTGTTCAATACCGGAAATGGACTACCTGGTCGATTCTTGTTCTACACCGGAAGGGCCTACCTGGTCGATTCTTGTTCTACACCGGAAGGGCCTACCTGGTCGATTCTTGTTCTATACCGCAAGGGTCTACCTGGTCGATTCTTGTTCTACACCGGAAGGGCCTACCTGGTGGATTCTTGTTCTACACTGGAATGGTCTACCTGGTCGTTTCTTGTTCTACACCGGAAGGGCCTACCTGGTCGATTCTTGTTCTACACCGGAAGGACCTACCTGGTCGATTCTTGTTCTACACCGGATGGGCCTACCTGCTCAATTCTTGTTCTATACCGGCAGGACCTACCTGGTCGATTCTTGTTCTACACCGGAAGGGCGTACCTGGTCGATTCTTGTTCTACACCGGAAGGGACTACCTGGTGGACTCTAAAGACTGTTTCAAATATTCCGGAGTGCTTGGATCATATGATTTATTGTCTCCGGATCCAATGTTACATTTCACTGTAACACATGTTTTAGTATAAGAAATTAAGATTTATATCAGTAAGTAGTAAAGGTAGTCAATTTTATTCAAGGCCATCGTGACCCATATAGCCGGAGCTTATCCCGGTTTCTATACATTGAAGCAGAACAGGTGATAATAATCACCTCCTAGACTAGACGCTAGTCTGATGCAGGTTTTTACTCCCAAGCAAGTGCGTGTACCCATCAATTGCATCTGGATCGAGTGTGGATATACGTGTTAAGTATCATTCCCAAGGAGGATAACGTCAGACCCATGATCCCAAATCTGGTAGCCTAACCACTCAGCCATCAACGCGACAGATCTAGATTTATACCATGAAAAGTTGTATTCTTCTGACATTTGTGATTATTATGAAACTTTTTGCTTAAAGTGTAAAAGGTCGGTGGTCGATGATTGGGGAGGGAAACAAGAAAATAACAAATACAAGTTTTTTTCTTTCTTTCATTCTTTATCAACTTCCATTCTACCTCCCGGTGTATCGGTTTAGATACTCGAGATGACCTTTCGCCAGGCTGCCCTCTGTTGAAATATTTCTGTTTCCTTCCGTGAAAGTTACATTTATTTGCTTTAATGCCTCTTTTATATCTTCTTCCCCACTTTCTCCGAGGCCTGCCTTTTGGTCTTTTATCTTGAGTTTTAGCACTGTATACTGATTTAGCTATTCTATTGCCGTTCATTCTGTTTACATACCCGAACCATCTCAGTTGATTTATTTTTTAACATTTATGCTATCTGCTTCGGTTTGATCTCTTACTCTTGTGTTTCTGATTTTGTCTCTTTTAGTTTTCCCTACTACTCTTTTTAGGTATTTCACTTCAGCTGCTTGTACTCTACTGTATTCTCTACTGTGTAAGGTCCAGGTTTCACTGCCATGGAGGAGAGTAGGACAATAAACTTTGTTGTACACTGCTATTCTGGTTTTTGTTGACAATTTTTGTTTACCTACAAATTCCTTTCCTAGATGGTTATATTTTTGCACTTGCCTTTGGATTCTCTGGCTGATTTCGTCTCTTAGTTTTCCTTCTGAGTTAATCATACCCCTATGTAATTGTAGCTGTGAACTTGTTCTAAATTTTCCCTGCCTAATTTAAGATATTGTGTTTTAGCTTCCCTAGTTACTAACATTTTTTTGTTTGTCTTTGCATTAACTCTCATTCCTCTTTTATTTAGTTCATTATTCATCATGTTGATAATCGACTGAAGGTCCCTTTCTGATTTTCCAAACAGCACTAAATCATCGGCAAATGAAAGAATTGCTACATTTACTGTTTTGAGCTTCCACATACCTACATTCGTTTTCTTCATTTTTGATTTTGAGGATGCGTTTTTCGACTGAATCCATAAATGTGCTAAACAAAAGAGGACTTAGGACACAACCCTGTCTTACGCTATATATCTACATCAAATTCTTCAGATACTTTTCCAGCTACTCTATTTGCACATGTTGGTTTATTGTAAAATGTTTTAATGGCTTATATTAAATTTTGCTCGACATTGTGTTCTTTTGAGGAATACCATAGTTCGCTCCTCGTCAATAAAACACAGGTGCAAGACAATGTTTCTCTCAAGGAATTTTTCTATAAATTGTCAATTTGTAAATATGTGGTCTTGTACACTTCTTCCTGGTCTCAATCCACTCTGATATTCTTCAATCTGATCCTCTACTTTTTCTTAGTCTCATTTCCAGAATCCTGGCATGTACTTTTCCTGATACGCTAAATAGTGATATACCTCTATAGTTTGAGCATTCCATATTTGATCCTTTCTTGTGTATTGGTACTACCGTTCCCTTATTCCAGTCGTCTGGTGCTTGTTGGCATATTGCATGTAGTCGTTTGTCTGCCTCTCTCTCTGGTTGGATAAACTTGATCTGCTCCTTTGGCTTTTCCTAATTTCACTTTTCTTATAGCTGTTTGGAGTTCTTTCATTGAGATATCTTCATCTTCAGCTGTCTCATTTGGATTACTTGTTACTCTTACTAATTGATCTGTGCTCCTTGTTTCATATATTCTGGAGGGATTATGTAATTGTTCAAAATACTTTCTCCAGGTTTCCATGATTTTGCTGTCTTCTTTCATTATTTCT
>JAXRKP010000774.1:75000-80000 GCA_037039925.1 Doris montereyensis | reverse complement strand
AATTTTCCAGTCGTTGAAGAAGCAGATAATGGTCGACTGTGTCAACGGCTTCAGATCGAAAAGCAGCAGTAACACGTTGTCGTTGATGGAAAGTTGGTCAATTATGTCTTTTGAACTTTGAGGAGTGCCGTCTCCGTGCTGTGCCCTGTCTTATACGCTGATTGTAGCTGCACTTGTGATGATGTGTCAATCAACAAGAGATGTTCTTTCAGTCTTTTCACCATAACATTTTCAACAACTTTGGAGATGAAGTTCAGGTTGGAGACTGGGCGAAAATTTTAAAGAAATTCTGGATCAAGATTTGTTTTCTTGAGCAGTGGTGTAACATGTGCTTCCTTAATGATAGGGGAGGGGGGAGTCAAAATTTGATGTTGAGCAATTTACTATAGATGTGATTGGTTTGATTACTTCACTTAGGCAAGATTTTAATTAGGCAAGTTGGAGCATCATCTAAATCGCACGATTTGTTTGGGGCTTGTTTTATTAACACTTCAACTTCGTCTTCAGTGGCAGATTAATTTTATTCAAGAACGTTGTGTCGTATGTTGTCTTATATCTCCAGATTGTGGTGAGATATGGTCGTCAAGTTCACTGCGAATTTTATCTATTTAATCTATAAAAAAAGTTTCCAAATCCTCTGCAAGTTCGTTCTTATCGTTGTGCGTTGGCATCGTGATAGCAAGACTATTATTCCTAAGAAGCTCATCCATGATTTTAAAACAAAGCTTTTGAATTTCCTTTGTTTTCGCTGATGTTTTTTCGAATAAACACTTTCTTAGGTTCTTTTATGGTCAGATTTGTATCATTTCGAATAGCTTTGTAGATGTCTTTATGTATTTGTAACTTTGATTTTCGTCAGGTGTTTTCAACATTACGACGTTTTGTTTTAGCTTGCCTGATATCATCTGTAAACCAACGTGTATTTGGACGCATTGTGACCATAGTTGTTTTTATAGGAGCATGATTGTCGAGTACGTTTTTGATAGCCTCATTAAAAATGTTCATCTTGTTCTCAACAGTGTTTTGTTTGTCTACCCTTTCAGCGATCTTTTGCTTCCGAAATATCATGTCTCATCTTACTCATATCTATTTTCTTTATATTGCGGTATTTGATTTTCTTCCGTTGGAGTTTTGGTTTCTGACAGTCAAGATTGAATAGCACTGTGTGGTGGTCCGAAAAGTGATTTGATTCCACCCTAATGTCATTGATCGATTTGTACGCAGAGTGTGTCAAGACTAGATCTAAAATGTGGCCATGTTCGTGAGTTGGCACATCTACTTGTTGTATAACATTTAGCGATTGTGTCATGTCTGTGAATCTTTCACTGCTATCATTGTCCATATGAATATTAAAGTCACCAAGGATAATTGTTTGTTGCTTTTTTGAAGGTCTTTCAAGTACGAGTGATTCAAATTCATCGATAAATTGACTAAAAAAGATGATTATTTTCTTTTGAAAATGGCGGACGGTAGATAATGATGAAAGAAGTAGAAATGTTATCAAAAATGAGTTGACATTGTACATGCTCAAATGTCAAAGTCTCGGTGTTATTTTTCTTTCTTTATCAGTTGCCATTCTACCTTTCGTTGTATGGGTTCTTTCTTTCTTTATCAGTTGCCATTCTACCTTTCGGTGTATGGGTTCAGATGCCCCAGATGATCTTTCTCCAGGATGCCCTGTCCTGGCATTTTTTGTTTCCTTCCAAAAAAGTTAAATTTCTATGGTTCAACGCCTCTTTTATATCTTCCTCCCACTTTCTCCGAGGTCTGCCTTTTGGTCTTTTACCTTGGGCTTTAACATTGTATACTGATTTAGCTATTCTATTGTCATTCCTTCTGTTTACATGCCTAAACCATCTCAATTGATTTATTTCTATCTTAGTTTTTATACCGTCTGCTTTGGTTTGATCTCTTATTGTTGTATTTCTGATTTTGTCTCTTTTAGTTTTCCCTACTGCTCTTGTTACATATTTCATTTCAGATGCCTGTACTCTACTGTCTTCTCTACTGTCTAAGGTCCAGGTTTCACTGCCATAGAGGAAAGTAGGGCAGTAAACTGTGTTGTATACTGCCATTTTGGTTTTTGTTGATTATTCTTGTTTACCTACAAATGCCTTTCCTAGATGGTTATATATTGCATTTGCCTTTTGGATTCTCTGGCTGATTACTTCTCTTAGTTTTCCCCCTGAGTTAATCATTACGCCTTGAACTTGTTCTAAATTCTCCCTGTCCAATCTAACATTTTGTGTTTTAGCTTCCCTGGTTACTAGCATTGTTTTGGTTTTCTTTGCATTTACTCCCATTCTTCTTTTATATACTTCATTGTTCATCATGTTGGTATTCGACTGAAGGTCACTTTCTGATTTTCCAAACACAAACTAAATCATCGACAAATGAAAGCATTGATACATTTACTGGTTTGAGCTTCCACATACCTACATTCATGATAAAGAAAAGAGGACTTAGGATACAACCCTGTTTTACTCCTATATCTACATCAAATTCTATAGATATGCGTCCAGCTACTCTCACTGCACATGTTGGTTTATTGTAAACACATTTAATGACATCTATTAATCTTTGTTCTACAGTGTTCTTTTACGGAATGCCACAGTTCGTCCCTCTGCACAGTGTCAAATGTCTTTTCTAAGTCACTAAAACACAGGTGCAAGTCAATGTTTCTCTCAAGGAATTTTTCTATTATTTGTCTAATTGTAAATATATGGTCTTGTACACTTCTTCCTGGTATAAATCCACTCTGGTGTTCTTCAATCTGATCCTCTACTCTTTTCCTTAGTCTCATTTCCAATATCCTTGCATACGTTTTTCCTGGTACGCTAAGTAGTGATATCCCTCTATAGTTTGAGCATTCCATAGTTGATCCTTTCTAATGTATTGCTACTACGTTCCCTTTTTCCATTCGGCTGGCACCTGTTTGGACTTACATGCTTGTTGGCATATTGTATGTAGTAGTTTGTCTGCCTCTCTCCCTTGGATATTAATCATGTCTGGATAAACTTGATCTGCTCCTGGGGCCTGTCCTAATTTCACTTTTCTTATAGCTGTTTGGAGTTCTTCCATTGATATCTACATCTTCAGCTGTCTCATCTCGATTACTTGTTACTCTTATTAATTGATCTTTACTCCTTGTTTCATATGTTCTGGAAGGATTTTGTAAATGTTGCAAATACATTCTCTATGTTTCCATGATTTCGCTGTCTTCTTTAATTATTACTCCTTTGTCGTTCTTACTTTATCGTATTGAGCATGATTTGGTTTCTCTCATGCTCTTCAATGCCCCCTCAGAACAGCTTTTGATTTCGTTGATAGCTTTCTTGCAGTCTTCGTCTAAACTCTTCCCATTGTTCCTGTTTTGCTTTCCTCACTTTGTCTTTGGCGATAGTTCTTTTACTTACGTAATCTATCCTATCGTGTGGTTTCTCTGTTTGCAGGTATTTCTTCCAGGCATCCTTCTTTTCCTTGATATTAGCCTTGACATTCTAATTCCACCATGCTATTCTTTTCCTAACTCCTTTAATTTGTTTCCTACCACATACCTCTTCAGTACAACAGAGGAGTGTTTCATTATACATTTGCCACTTTTTCTCCTATTGTGCTTTCATTCAGATCCATTTGCCATTCACTGATAAATCCTCTTTATCCTGGATTGGTATATCTGTTTTACTATTGGGTTATTTAATTCTTTTATTTTGAGTTACGTCATTTTCTGTCTTTCCTTTTCCGTTTGTTTTCTTCTGTCAGTAATTTCATTTTGGCAATCACTAGGTGATGATCACTAAATATTTCTGCTCCGCTGTTTAGTCTTGCATCCAATGTACTGTAAAAAAAAAGGAAACTGTTAACTATTATGTAGTCTATGATTGGCTTTTCACATTGGTCTTCAATTAACTCTTGTATATTTGTGAATATCCTTATGAGGAAAAAAATTATTGGCTATTTTCATGCTATTCTTTAGGCAAAAATCTATTAGTCTCTCTCCATTTGGAGAAGTTGTTGTCCTCTCCTTTTTACCTATTACTCCTCCTGACGTTTCTACATTGTTGCCTACTGTAACGTTTAAATCTCTTAAAACCATTAGTTCCTGTTAGGGTTTAAGATTTTATGCAGTTATTTGTAACTCGTTTTCAAAGATATCTTTTTCTTCTTTAGTGACGTCTTCGTTTGGTCCATAAGCTATTAATAATTTAATTTCTGTTCCTTTTGGTTTAATATTTACCTTTAACAGTCGTGGACTTATAAATTTCTAGTAGCATCTATTGCCTTTCATGCACTAGGCGGCCTACTCCTCCTCTAGCTCTATCTTTGACATCTACTCCTGAGAAGACAAAAGTATGATTTGGTCCTACATTTTCTATTTCCTGTCCTTTTTTCTTTGTATCTGCATTGGCCAAAATGTCTACTTTCAATTTTTCCATTTCTTCAGCTAATTCTAAGTCTTTTCCATTTATTACCCTAATATTCCATGTTCCAAAATCACAGTCTGTGTTAGTTTCCATGTTCCAAAAGTCACAGTCCGTGTTCGTTTCCATGTTCCAAAAATCGCAGTCCGCGTTCGTTTCCATGTTCCAAAATCACAGTCCGTGTTTGTTCCATGTTTCAAAAATCACAGTCTGTGTTCGTTTCCATGTTCCAAAAACCACAGTCCGTGTTTGTTCCATGTTCCAAAAATCACAGTCTGTGTTCGTTTCCATGTTCCAAAAATCACAGTCCGTGTTTGTTCCATGTTTCAAAAATCACAGTCCGTGTTAGTTTCCATGTTCCAAAAATCACAGTCCGTAGTAGTTTCCATGTTCCAAAAATCACAGTCTGTGTTCGTAGTAGTAGTAGTAGTAGTAGTAGTAGTAGTAGTAGTAGTAGTAGTAGTAGTAGTAGTAGTAGTAGTAGTGGTAGTAGTAGTAGTAGTAGTAGTAGTAGTAGTAGTAGTAGTAGTAGTAGTAGTAGTAGTAGTAGTAGTAGTAGTAGTAGTTGTAGTAGTAGTA
>JAXRKP010000774.1:42500-70000 GCA_037039925.1 Doris montereyensis | reverse complement strand
GACATTGACATCATCATAATGACTCTCTTTATCAACTCCACTCATCATCAAATCTTTTGTTGCCGTAAAAAGGAGGGGCGGGTGGTGTGAGGGGGGTGGGGAGGTCAGTGGTCCATGGAAATGAAGGGGTGGGGGTGTCGGGATGTCGTAAAGAGTGAGTAGACAGATTAAGTGGGAGGGGGGTGTCGGGATGTCGTAAAGAGTGAGTAGACAGATTAAGTGAGAGGGGGGGTGTCGGGATGTCGTAAAGAGTGAGTAGACAGATTAAGTGAGAGGGGGGGTGTCGGGATGTCGTAAAGAGGAGTAGACAGATTAAGTGAGAGGGGGTGTCGGGATGTCATAAAGTGAGTAGACAGATTAAGTGAGAGGGGGTGTCGGGATGTCATAAAGAGTGAGTAGACAGATTAAGTGAGAGGGGGTGTCGGGATGTCGTAAAGAGTGAGTAGACAGATTAAGTGAGAGGGGGGTGTCGGGATGTCGTAAAGAGTGAGTAGACAGATTAAGTGAGAGGGGGTGTCGGGATGTCGTAAAGAGTGAGTAGACAGATTAAGTGAGAGGGGGTGTCGGGATGTCATAAAGAGTGAGTAGACAGATTAAGTGAGAGGGGGTGTCGGGATGTCATAAAGAGTGAGTAGACAGATTAAGTGAGAGGGGGGTGTCGGGATGTCGTAAAGAGTGAGTAGACAGATTAAGTGAGAGGGGGGTGTCGGGATGTCGTAAAGAGTGAGTAGACAGATTAAGTGGGAGGGGGGTGTCGGGATGTCGTCCAGAGTGAGTAGACAGATTAAGTGAGGGGGGTGTCGGGGATGTCAAAAGAGTGAGTAGACAGATTAGGTGAGAGGGGTGGAAAAAAGCCTGACTCATTGTTCTCTTCCTGTTCTTTTTCCCCCTAAGCCAATGATTTTCAGTCTTGTTGGAGGTACCATATCCTGCAAGTTTCATCCGTGCATTCATCGGACCCTTTGTAATAAAACTCTCTCTCACACACACACACACACACACACACACACACACACACACAGTTCAGTGTGTGTATCCGGATCTCCACCGGACCCCTGAGACTGACTCGCTGAACCCTGAGACTGACTCGCCGAACACATGAGACTGACTGACACATGAGACTGACTCGCCGGACCCCTGAGACTGACTCGCCGGACCCTGAGACTGACTCCAAGCCGAACACGTGAGACTGACTAAGCCGAACACGTGAGACTGACTTAATTAACACGTGAGACTGACTCGCCGAACACGTGAGACTGACTACCGAACCCTGAGACTGACTCGCCGAACCCCTGAGACTGACTCGCCGAACCCCCTGAGACTGATCCAGAGGCAAGGAATCGGCATCTCAACTAAAAGGTCGTGGGTTCGAGCCCGACAGGTTGAACATTTTTCTAGATTTTTCCCCTATTAAATATCCACCATGTTCCTTAGTTCAGGTAGGTGTATATAATCGGAGGCGGATGATAAAAAGGAGGCCTCGTGTGCAGATCGAGACACTCTGTGCACGTTAAAGATCCCTTGGCTGTTCACAAGTGCAGTCCTGGCAAGATATAAAACTAACCCTACCAACAAACCATGACATCACCTTAGTTGTGGGTAAAAGCAAAAGCAAAAATGACCACATAGCCTTTGTATTGTCGTTATTATCCTTATCTTCATCATCATCATCATCCTTATCATCACCATCATCATCATCATCATGATCATCATCACCATCATCATCATCATCATCATCATCATCATCATTATCATCATCATCATCATCATCATCATCATGATCATCATCACCATCATCATCATCATCATCATCATCATCATCCTCATCATCAAGAGTTTTGATGCCAACTTTATTTGCAAAGTGGGAAACAGCGACCACAGTTTTTCAAGGTAAGACAGATGTGAGACAAGGTTGTGTAATATTGGCGCTCCTTAGCAATCTTGCCAGTGACTGGGTTATACGACGAACGACAGAGGATAGAATTGGGGCATAAGATGGACTCTCTTCTCAACACTGGGAGATTTAGGTTTTGCCTATGGCCTACCACTGCTTTCTTACAGCCTTCAACGAAATCAAAGAGGAAACTTTTCGTCTGGTCTAAGTCGTTTTGCTCAACAGATAGGCATAAAGATTAGTCAGAAGAAATCAGAGGTAATGGCCTAAACATGAGGACACGTGAATTCACACAAGCTTACATGAAAGAGATGAATCCACCTACTAAGGATGCATTGTTACTAATGACGGAGCAGCAATCGCAGATATTCAAAATCGACTTAACAAAGCCAGAAATGCCTTTAAAAGGCTCAATAAAATCTGAAAATCACAAACATAGTAGAGCCGTAAGACAAAGCCAAGCACTGTATAATATAATGTCTGTGTTCTTGTCACCATACTCTTTAGTGCAGAATGCTGGAGAATGAAATACTTTGATCGAAACAAGCTATCTGCCTTACATAATCAAAGCTTGCAAAACTTCCATAAATATTTCGCCAGATATAACAAATAAAGAACTCGTTAAGCGATAAAGAAGCAAGAAAGTATGGAAACTACATTGATGAGGGGAAGATGGAGATGGATATGACACATGATATACAGGAGAGTATTAGAAGAATGGCTTTGCTTTTGACACGAGAAGGCATAAAAAAACGAGGAAAACCAAAGTCTCTTAGAATGATTCTGTCAGAGCTTCCTAGAATTTTGCCTATTTTTTAAATCTTCTTTTCAAATACTCTTAACTATTTCAAATTTGTTCTTATCTGTCACTTGCCATTGTTTACTAATTCTGTCACCATCACATTTCAATATAACAAGATCCAGCTTAATGTTTCTTGTTGATTTCTTTTTCGTTTTTCATCTTCTCCTCTACTTTCAGCCACATTTCAGGACGGGGTAACAGTCGGCTTCCGGCATGGTCTCTACAACGACAATATACTTCTTAACCTGGTAATGATTAAGATCAATTATGGCATAATAATCGTTTCTTCGGTCATCACTCAGGCCATCTCATATCATAATATATGTAAATCAACTAATTAGCAATTCTGTTTTATCGATACGCTATTCAAATCTCTTGATCAACAAAACGTATTGAGTTCGAATGACTATTCTAATAAAATTATTTATATTTTAATATTCATAGCCTAATTTGTGCCAAACAAATACGAGAAAGAAAAATCCACATTAAAGATTGTAAAAAGATAAACAAAGACAGAATGCTATGTAAATTGTCGGATGCGTTCGTGTCCGGTCGTAACAGTTGGTTACGTTCGTGTCAACACGAACCCTTTACAAAATGGTTGGTTACACCCAGACACGAACCCACTTTACAAAATGGTTGGTTACACAGGCAACACAAACCCACTTTACAAAATGGTTGGTTACACCAGGGCAACACGAACCCACTTTACAAAATGGTTGGTTACACCCAAGACAACACGAACCCACTTTACAAAATGGTTGGTTACACCCAGGGCAACACAAACCCACTTTACAAAATGGTTGGTTACACCCAGGGCAACACAAACCCACTTTACAAAATGGTTGGTTACAACACAAACCCACTTTACAAAATGGTTGGTTACACCCACAAAATGGTTGCAACACAAACCCACTTTACAAAATGGTTGGTTACACCAGGGCAACACAAACCCACTTTAGGGCAACACAAACCCACTTTACAAAAATCAAGGGCTCCGGATAATCATCAAGCTA
Source organism: Doris montereyensis (assembly GCA_037039925.1). NCBI lineage: Eukaryota > Metazoa > Mollusca > Gastropoda > Nudibranchia > Dorididae > Doris > Doris montereyensis. The sequence goes on along the minus strand of JAXRKP010000774.1, from coordinate 66,288 downwards.
AATGTAAACAATGTTTTGTATTTTGTTAAGAGAAAACATTAAGAAAATAACAAAGAAAAATATAAACAGTGCTATCGGGAGTTTTAGACAGAAATCCTAATTACCAATCGGAGTATCATTGAAATATGAAATTCACTTCCTATCTAAAATATATCCTATAAAAATGGTGGACATAAATCTCAGAGATATGTCAACACCTATTGCTAAGCAATATTATATTAAACGTGTTGCTGAAGAATGTGAATATGATATTGATAGCAGCATTTATGATAAGTATGAAGAAGTACATGGCATAACGGTATTATCCTTTGAAGAACGAAAGCTAGATCCAGAATTTATAAAAAAGACTTGATCAAAGAGAACTAAAATCTAAAAAACGACTTAGGCATTTAGATATAACAATAATCAAAGCCGATAATATTAATGATAGTTATCGTTTTGAGAAAAAACGTTTGAAGAAAGAATAAATGCAGTAGATAATCAGTCAGTTGTAAAGATGATACATGTAACAGATGAGTTCTTTAAAGTTAATAATATAGAGATGATTAATTTTCAATATGATATATATATTCATGCTCACAAAAGAGAAGAATATTTTGATACTTATGCATCTGATAACGAAGAAAGTTATGATAATGAAGATGTCATAAATAATAAAAATAATGAATATTAAAAATAATGAATATTCATCCGATGATGAAGAACCTATAAATAATAAATGCGATGACTACTATTCCTATAGTTAAAAAGCCTTTACTCGGATATGATTTAAAATATAAAAATTTAAAATATTATATATTAGCAAGCATATATTTGAAAGGCAAGTTGAAGAAAGAAAATGTAGACTATATGATGGATAATTGTTCTCAGGTAAATCATATAACTATTTATAGTATTGAGAAAAACGGGGTGAGGTAAGACAATATAAATGTTGGTGTTTTAATGTGATGTTGCCAGGGGTGAGGTAAGACAGTATAAATGTTGGTGTTTAAATGCAAGGTTGCCAGGGGTGAGGTAAGACATCATAAATGTTGGTGTTTTAATGTGATGTTGCCAGGGGTGAGGTAAGACATCATAAATGTTGGTGTTTTAATGTGATGCTGCCAGGGGTGAGGTAGGACATTATAAATGTTGGTGTTTTAATGTGATGTTGCCAGGGGTGAAGTAAGACATTATAAATGTTGGTGTTTTAATGTGATGTTGCCAGGGTGAGGTAGGGACAGTATAAATGTTGGTGTTTTAATGTGATGTTGCCAGGGGTGAGGTAGGACATTACAAATGTTGGTGTTTTAATGTGATGTTGCCAGGGGTGAGGTAAGACTTTATAAATGTTGGTGTTTTAATGTGATGTTGCCAGGGGTGAAGTAAGACATTATAAATGTTGGTGTTTTAATGTTATGTTGCCAGGGGTGAAGTAAGACATTATAAATGTTGGTGTTTTAATGTGATGTTGCCATGGGTGAGGTAAGACATTATAAATGTTGGTGTTTTAATGTGATGTTGCCAGGGTGAAGTAAGACATTATAAATGTTGGTGTTTTAATGTGATGTTGCCAGGGGTGAGGTAGGACAATATAAATGTTGGTGTCTTAATGTGATGTTGCCAGGGGTGAGGTAGGACATTACAAATGTTGGTGTTTTAATGTGATGTTGCCAGGGTGAGGTAGGACAGTATAAGTGTTGGTGTTTTAATGCTATGTTACCAGGGGTGAAGTAGGACATTATAAATGTTGGTGTTTTAATGTGATGTTGCCAGGGGTGAGGTAGGACAGTATACATGTTGGTGTTTAAATGTGATGTTGCCAGGGGGGAAGTAGGACATTATAAATGTTTGCGTATAAAGCGATGTTGCCAGGGTTGAGGTAGGACAGTATAAATGTTGGTGTTTAAATGTGATGTTGCCAGGGGGAAGTAGGACATTATAAATGTTTGCATATAAAGTGATGTTGCCAGGTTTGAGGTAGGACAGTATAAATGTTTGTGCCAGGGTTCAGGTAGGACAGTATAAATGTTGGTGTTTAAATGTGATGTTGCCAGGGGGAAGTAGGACATTATAAATGTTTGCATATAAAGCAATGTTGCCAGGGTTGAGGTAGGACAGTATAAATGTTTGTGCCAGGGTTCAGGTAGGACAGTATAAATGTTTGTACCAGGGTTGAGGTCGGACAGTATAAATGTTTGTACCAGGGGTGAGGTAGGACAGTATAAATGTTTGTACCAGGGGTGAGTATAAATGTAGGACAGTATAAATGTTTGTGTCTAAAGCGGTATTGCCAGGGGTGAGGTAGTACAGTATAAATGTTTGTGCAATGGTTGAGGTAGGACAGTATAAATGTTTGTACCAGGGTTGAGGTAGGACAGTATAAATGTTTGTGCAAGGGTTGAGGTAGGACAGTATAAATGTTTGTACCCAGGGTTGAGGTAGGACAGTATAAATGTTTGTGGCAGGGTTGAGGTAGGACAGTATAAATGTTTGTACCAGGGTTGAGGTATGACAGTATAAATGTTTGTGTCTAAAGCGATGTTGCCAGGGTTGAGGTAGGACAGTATAAATGTTTGTGTCTAAAGCGATGTTGCCAGGGTTGAGGTAGGACAGTATAAATGTTTGTGCCAGGGTTGAGGTAGGACAATATAAATGTTTGTACCAGGCTTGAGGTAGGACCAGGCTTGAGGTAGGACAGTATAAATGTTTGTGTCTAAAGCGATGTTGCCAGGGGTGAGGAAGGACGGTATAAATGTTTGTGCCAGGGGTGAGGTAGGACAGTATAAATGTTTGTGTCTAAAGCGATGTTGCCAGGGTTGAGGTAGGACAGTATAAATGTTTGTGCCAGGGTTGAGGTAGGACAGTATAAATGTTTGTGTCCAAAGCGATGTTGCCAGGGTTGAGGTAGGACAGTATAAATATTTGTACCAGGGTTGAGGTAGGACAGTATAAATGTTTGTACCAGGGTTGAGGTAGGACAGTATAAATGTTTGTACCAGGGTTGAGGTAGGACAGTATAAATGTTTGTACCAGGGGTGAGGTAGGACAGTATAAATGTTTGTTTGTACCAGGGTTGAGGTAGGACAGTATAAATGTTTGTACCAGGGGTGAGGTAGGACAGTATAAATGTTTGTACCAGGGTTGAGTTAGGACAGTATAAATGTTTGTACCAGGGGTGAGGTAGGACAGTATAAATGTTTGTACCAGGGGTGAGGTAGGACAGTATAAATGTTTGTACTAGGGTTGAGGTAGGACAGTATAAATGTTTGTACCAGGGTTGAGGTAGGACAGTATAAATGTTTGTACCAGGGTTGAGGTAGGACAGTATAACTGTTTGTGTCTAAAGCGATGTTGCCAGGGTTGAGGTAGGACAGTATAAATGTTTGTACCAGGGTTGGAGGTAGGAGGGTATAAATGTTTGTACCAGGGTTGAGGTAGGACAGTATAAATGTTTGTACCAGGGTTGAGGTAGGACAGTATAAATGTTTGTACCAGGGTTGAGGTAGGACAGTATAAATGTTTGTACCAGGGTTGAGGTAGGACAGTATAAATGTTTGTACCAGGTTTGAGGTAGGACAGTATAAATGGGTTTGTTTCATGGTTGAGGTAGGACAGTATAAATGTTTGTGTCTAAAGTTTGATGTTGCCAGGGTTGAGGTAAAGGACCAGGGTAGGACAGTATAAATGTTTGTGTCTAAAGCGATGTTGCTAGGGCTGAGGTAGGACAGTATAATTGTTTGTGTCTAAAGCGATGTTGCCAGGGTTGAGGTAGGACAGTATAAATGTTTGTGTCTAAAGCGATGTTGCCAGGGTTGAGGTAGGACAGTATAAATGTTGGTGTCCAAAGCGATGTTGCCAGGGCTGAGGTAGGACAGTATAAATGTTTGTGTCTAAAGCGATGTTGCCAGGGTTGAGGTAGGACAGTATAAATGTTTGTGTCTAAAGCGATGTTGCCAGGGTTGAGGTAGGACAGTATAAATGTTTGTGTCTAAAGCGATGTTGCCAGGGTTGAGGTAGGACAGTATAAATGTTTGTGTCTAAAGCGATGTTGCCAGGGTTGAGGTAGGACAGTATAAATGTTTGTGTCTAAAGCGATGTTGCCAGGGTTGAGGTAGGTGAGTATAAATGTTTGTGCCATGGTTGAGGTACGACAGTATAAATGTTTGTGCCAGGGTTGATAAATGTTTGTGCCAGGGTTGAGGTAGGACAGTATAAATGTTTGTGTCTAAAGCGATGTTGCCAGGGTTGAGGTAGAACAGTATAAATATTTGTACCGGGGTTGAGGTAGGACAGTATAAATGTTCGTACCAGGGGTGAGGTAGGACAGTATAAATGTTTGTACCAGGGGTGGGGTAGGACAGTATAAATGTTTGTACCAGGGTTGAGGTAGGACAGTATAAATGTTTGTACCAGGGTTGAGGTAGGACAGTATAAATGTTTGTACCAGGGTTGAGGTAGGACAGTATAAATGTTTGTACCAGGGTTGAGGTAGGACAGTATAAATGTTTGTACTAGGGTTGAGGTAGGACAGTATAAATGTTTTACCAGGGTTGAGGGACAGTATAAATGAGGTAGGACAGTATAAATGTTTGTACCAGGGTTGAGGTAGGACAGTATAAATGTTTGTACCAGGGTTGAGTTAGGACAGTATAAATGTTTGTACCAGGGTTGAGTTAGGACAGTATAAATGTTTGTACCAGGGGTGAGGTAGGACAGTATAAATGTTTGTACCAGGGGTGAGGTAGGACAGTATAAATGTTTGTGCCATAGTTGAGGTAGGACAGTATAAATGTTTGTACCAGTGGTTGAGGTAGGACAGTATAAATGTTTGTACCAGGGTTGAGGTAGGACAGTATAAATGTTTGTACCAGGGTTGAGGGACAGTGAAATGGTAGGACAGTATAAATGTTTGTACCAGGGTTGAGGTAGGACAGTATAAATGTTTGTACCAGGGTGAGGTAGGACAGTATAAATGTTTGTACCAGGGGTAGAGGTATAAATGGACAGTATAAATGTTTGTACCAGGGGTGAGGTAGGACAGTATAAATGTTTGTACCAGAGAGTGAGGTAGGACAGTATAAATGTTTGTATTGTACCAGAGGTGAGGTAGGACAGTATAAATGTTTGTACCAGGGGTGAGGTAGGTTTGTACAGTAGGACAAATGTTTGTACCAGGGTTGAGGTAGGACAGTTTGTACCAGGGGTGAAAGATTTTTGTACCAGGGGTGAGGTAGGACAGTATAAATGTTTGTACCAGTGGTGATTTAGGACAGTATAAATGTTTGTACCAGGGGACAGTGAGGTAGGACAGTATAAATGTTTGTACCATGGTTGAGGTAGGACAGTATAAATGTTTGTACCAGGGGTGAGGTAGGCGTCTGTGGGTCGGCGAAATGAAACTGCCAGTGTGCTTCGTTTTGATTTGTTCTTCTAACTGGTGCGAGGGCCAGATGTGAACTCAATGTCACCACACAACATTAGATTAGCAATTAAAATAGAAGTCATTTTACCTACGCTGTGAAAATTCACTTTGCACTCTAATGAAAGACACAGTATTCTTGTTTCTCTCCTCTTTCTGCGTGGGGAATCAGACCCCATTACGACACACCACTGTCCGATCGAAATCATTCTTAACCAATAAACGAATTTACTTGTGAAGCGCCGCAGACAACAGAAAACACAACTAAATCCGGCATTGATATCAAGGGAAGTCATACATCCATAACTTTCATCAAAGTGCACTCACATATAGAGATTTGTATTTTTCATCAAGATGTCACATCATCGAAAGTGTGTGAAAGCTGTGAGCTCAACCTTCCCCTCGTAAATCCCTTAATCAAGGGGTGACAAGTCTAATAGTGTGTTTGGTCTGAATTAATACAAAGAGGCTAATAGCTATTTAAGCGAATATGTCGGAGAAACAGAATTCTATTCACCAACAATCAAGTTCGAAAGTTGTTTGAAGACAGCTTACAACCTGTAATAAATTGAATATTCTAAAGATTTCAGGAACAAAATAAATGACATACCTTCCCTCCAGTTACCATCGATTCTATTCAACCCAATGACTGGCTCGAGTTCTTTAAAAAGCTGTTCAATTATGAAAATAATGAAAGTCCTAAGGTAACATCCATGGACATGAGTGCTCAAGAAACCCCGAAAACATCTGACTTCCCATGTAGCGATTACAATTGACTCATTTCTTCCATAACTTACGACGAAATCCAGAGAGCTTTGAATTCCTTTTACAGGGGCAATGTATGCGGAAAGGATGAGCTCCGACTTTCTCGTTACTAACGTGCCAATTTTTACAGAAAATCTTCTAAGCCACTTTAATTACATTTTCTTTACTGGTCAATATCAAAATGAACGGTTGAATTCTAAGATACAAGTATTTCATCTCCACAAAAAGCAGAGTTTAACGATGTCAATACCCAAATGAACGGTTGAATTCTAAGATGCATGTATCTCATCTCCACAAAAATCAAAGTTTAACGATGTCAATACCCAAATGAACGGTTGAATTCTAAGATACAAGTATTTCATCTCCACAAAAAGCAAAGTTTAACGATGTCAATAACCAGAGAAGCATTAACCTTCTTAACACCATTTCCCACGCGTTCTTAATAAGAGGTTACAAAAATAGTGTGCTTTTAATGAAATTATAACAGAACCACTCGCTGGCTTTAAAAAAATCCCATTGTACCCTTGACAATATCTATACACTTAAATGTTTGATTATAAAATATTTAACCAAGGAGAGTGGTCATTTTATGCGTATTTTGTTGATTATTTAAAAGCATTTAACAGTTGATAGATTCTTTCTTTCTTTCTTTCTTTCTTTATCAGCTCATATTCTACCTTCCAGTATATGGATTTATATGCTCGAAATGATCTTTCTCCAGGTTGCCCTGTCTTAACATTTTCTATTTCCTTCCGTGAAAGTCAAATTTCTTTGTTTCAATGCCTCTTTTATACCTGAGTTTTAGCAATGTATACTGATTTAGCTATTCTATTGTCATTCATTCTATTAACATACCCAAACCATCTCAGTTCCTTTATTTCTATTTTAGTTTTTATGCCGTCTTATTGTTATGTTTCTGATTTTGTCTCTTTTAGTTTTCCCTACTTATTTTCTTGGTATTTCAATTCAGCTGCCTGTACTCTACTGTATTCCCTACTGTCTAAAGTCCAGGTTTCACTGCTATAGAGAAGAGTAGTACAATAAACTGTGTTGTATACAGCCATTTTCGCTTTTGTTGACAACACCTGTTTACCTGCAAATGCATTTCCTAGATGGTTATATATTATCACTGCCTTTTGGATTCTCTGGCTGATTTCTTGCCTAATTTTCCCTGAGTTAATCATTACTCCTAGGTAATTTGGCTTTGAACTTGTTTCAAATTATCCCTGTCCAATTCAAGATTTTGTGTTTTAGCTTCTCTAGTTACTAGCATTGTTTTTGCTTTCTTTGCATTTACTCTCATTCCTCTTTTAGTTAGTTAATTGTTCATCATAGTAGATACTTAAGTGGAAATATCCACAAAATATTGGCTGCCGATTACGTTAAACACAAAAGCAATGTATGAAAATGTTCTCTCCTCTGTAAAAAAAGGTTTTGCACTAAAACGTAGCTATACCCCCGATGGCACGCCTTCTATTCAACGAATGGGTTACCAGACTATCAACATAATAACATAATATGTGTCGAATGGGTTACCAGACTATCAACATAATAACATAATATGTCGAATGGGTTACCAGACTATCAATAACATAATATGTGTCGAATGGGTTACCAGACTATCAACATAATAACATAATATGTGTTGAATGGGTTACCAGACTATCAACATAATAACATAATATGTGTCGAATGGGTTACCAGACTATCAACATAATAACATAATATGTGTCGAACGGGTTACCAGACTATCAACATAATAACATAATATGTGTCGAACGGGTTACCAGACTATCAACATAACATAATATGCGTCGACTGGGTTACCAGACTATCAACATAACATAATATGTGTCGAATGGGTTAACAGACTATTAACATAATAACATAATATGTGTCAAACGGGTTACCAGAGTATCAACATAATAACATAATATGTGTCGAACAGGTTACCAGACTATCAACATAATAACATAATATGTGTCGAATGGGTTACCAGACTATCAACATAACATAATATGTGTCGAACGGGTTACCAGACTATCAACATAATCACATAATATGTGTCAAACAGGTTACCAGACTATCAACATAACATAATATGTGTCGAACGAGGTTACCAGACTATCAACATAATAACATAATATGTGTCGAACGGGTTATCAGACTATCAACATAACATAATATATGTCGAATGGGTTACCAGACTATCAACATAATAACATAATATGTGTCGAACGGGTTACCAGACTATCAACATAATAACATAATATGTGTCGAACGGGTTACCAGACTATCAACATAATAACATAATATGTGTCGAACGGGTTACCAGACTATCAACATAACATAATATGTGTCGAATGGGTTACCAGGCTATCAACATAATAACATAATATGTGTCGAACGGGTTACCAGACTATCAACATAATAACATAATATGTGTCGAACGGGTTACCAGACTATCAACATAACATAATATGTGTCGAACGGGTTACCAGACTATCAAGATAACATAATATGTGTCGAACGGGTTAACAGACTATTAACATAATAACATAATATGGCTATCAACATAATAACATAATATGTGTCGAACAGGTTACCAGACTATCAACATAATAACATAATATGTGTCGAATAGGTTACCAGACTATCAACATAACATAATATGTGTCGATGTGTCGAATCAACATAACATAATATGGGTTACCAGACTATCAACATAATAACAATAGGAACTATCAACATAACATAATATGTGTCGAACGGGTTACCAGACTATCAACATAATAACATAATATGTGTCGAACGGGTTACCAGACTATCAACATAACATAATATATGTCGAATGGGTTACCAGACTATCAACATAATAACATAATATGTGTCGAACGGGTTACCAGACTATCAACATAATAACATAATATGTGTCGAACGGGTTACCAGACTATCAACATAATAACATAATATGTGTCGAACGGGTTACCAGACTATCAACATAACATAATATGTGTCGAATGGGTTACCAGGCTATCAACATAATAACATAATATGTGTCGAACGGGTTACCAGACTATCAACATAATAACATAATATGTGTCGAACGAGTTACCAGACTATCAACATAACATAATATGTGTCGAATGCGTTACCAGACTATCAACATAATAACATAATATGTGTCGAATGGGTTACCAGGCTATCAACATAATAACATAATATGTGTCGAACGGGTTACCAGACTATCAACATAACATAATATGTGTCGAATGGGTTACCAGACTATCAACATAATAACATAATATGTGTCGAACGAGTTACCAGACTATCAACATAATAACATTAATATCAACATAACATAATATGTGTCAAACGGGTTACCAGACTATCAACATAACATAATATGTGTCGAACGGGTTACCAGACTATCAACATAACATAATATGTGTCGAACGGGTTACCAGACTATCAACATAACATAATATGTGTCGAATGGGTTATCAGACTATCAACATAACATAATATGTGTCGAACGGGTTACCAGACTATAAACATAACATAATATGTGTCGAACGGTTTACCAGACTATAAACATAACATAATATGATGGGTTATCAGACTATCAATAACATAATATGTGTCGAACGGTTTACCAGACTATCAACATAATAACATAATATGTGTCAAATGGGTTACCAGACTATCAACATAACATAATATGTGTCGAATGGGTTACCAGACTATAAACAGATGTCTTATTTGATCAACATAACATAATATGTGTCGAACGGGTTACCAGACTATCAACATAACATAATATGTCGAACGGGTTATCAGATTATAAACAACATAATATGTGTCGAATGGGTTACCAGACTATCAACATAACATAATATGTGTCGAACAGGTTACCAGACTATCAACATAATAACATAATATGTGTCGAACGGGTTACCAGATTATCAACATAATAACATAATATGTGTCGAACAGGTTACCAGACTATCAACATAACATAATATGTGTCGAATGGGTTAACAGACTATCAACATAACATAATATGTGTCGAACGGGTTACCAGACTATCAACATAACATAATATGTGTCGAACAGGTTACCAGACTATCAACATAATAACATAATATGTGTCGAATAGGTTACCAGACTTCAACAGAATGGGTATCAACATAATAACATAATATGTGTCGAATGGGTTACCAGACTATCAACATAACATAATATGTGTCGAATGGGTTACTAGCAGCTATCAACATAATAACATAATATGTGTCGAACGGGTTACCAGACTATCAACATAATAACATAATATGTGTCGAATAGGTTACCAGACAATCAACATAACATAATATGTGTCGAATGGGTTACCAGGCTATCAACATAATAACATAATATATGTCGAATGGGTTACCAGGCTATCAACATAATAACATAATATGTGTCGAATGGGTTACCAGACTATCAACATAACATAATATGTGTCGAACGGGTTACCAGACTATCAACATAATAACATAATATGTGTCAAACGGGTTACCAGACTATCAACATAATAACATAATAGGTGTCGAACGGGTTACCAGACTATCAACATAACATAATATGTGTCGAATGGGTTACCAGACTATCAACATAACATAATATGTGTCGAATGGGTTACCAGACTATCAACATAACATAATATGTGTTGAATGGGTACCAGACTATAAACATAACATAATATGTGTCGAACGGGTTATCAGACTATCAACATAACATAATATGTGTCGAACGGGTTACCAGACTATAAACATAACATAATATGTGTCAAATGGGTTACCAGACTATCAACATAACATAATATGTGTCGAACGGTTTACCAGACTATAAACATAACATAATATGTGTCGAATGGGTTACCAGACTATCAACATAACATAATATGTGTCGAACGGGTTACCAGACTATCAACATAACATAATATGTGTCGAACGGGTTACCAGATTATAAACATAACATAATATGTGTCGAACGGGTTACCAGACTATCAACATAACATAATATGTGTCGAATGCATGAGGGTTTGAGCATATAAATAGAAAGAACGATAATAGAATAGCTAAATCAGTATACAGTGCTAAAACTTAAGGTAAAAGACAAAGAGGCAGACCTCGGAGAAAGTGGGAAAAAGATATAAAAGAGGCATTAAGGCAAATGAATTTAACTTTCACGGAAGGAAACAGGAAATGCCAGGACAGGGTGGCCTGGAAAAAATCATTTCGGGCATCTAAACCCATACACCGGAAGTCAGAATGGGAGGTTATAAAGAAAGAAAGAAAAGAAGGAGGGGTGTAAAGTAGATAAGTCCTATGTTATGTTTAATCTTTAGTGCTGAACTAAAATATTAGTGTTATTTGAATGACACTCAATGGGTACAACTCCTAGCCAAATTTTGTTGTATTCGGTATCTCATTTATGCTGATGATATCAGTAGGATTTCTGCTTCGGTAACTGATAAGCAAAAGAAGTTAAAAGCATTAAAAGTGTTTTTGTAAGAAATGGAATTTGAAAGTGAAAACTAACAAGAACACGATGATGGTTTTCCGTCATGGGAGATTGCCTCAGACACTCTGAACCTTGGTTCTATGGGGATGAGGAAGTTCAACAGGCATCCCATATCAGTTATTTTGGGTATGTTCTCCTCTCCTAGATGGTACTGGTCAAAAGGGTTAGAGATGTATGTTTGTCAAGCCCAACCGCTAACTGCTTTCGTTCCATAAAAACTCGGCAAAAGATGGTAAGACCGCTTTTAAGATTGCTGATGTCAAAACAAGTCCCAGGTCACTATGTCAAGTGGCAACATGGGGATTAAAGACATACTATAAGATTGCTGATGTCAAAACAAGCCACCAATTCACTATGTCAAGTGGCAACACGGGCATTAATGACATACTATAAGATTGCTGATGTCAAAACAAGTCCCAGGTCACTATGTCAAGTGGCAACACGGGGATTAAAGACATACTATAAGATTGCTGATGTCAAAACAAGTCCCAGGTCACTATGTCAAGTGGCAACACGGGGATTAAAGACATACTATAAGATTGCTGATGTCAAAACAAGTCCCAGGTCACTATGTCAAGTGGCAACACGGGGATTAATGACATACTATAAGATTGCTGATGTCAAAACAAGCCCCAATTCACTATGTCAAGTGGCAACACGGGGATTAAAGACATACTATAAGGTCATTGAAATTATCCAGTTAAGGTTCTGTCAAGTGTTCTTGTATAGTTGTGAAATATCCCCAAACAGTATTGCATTACGAAAATTAAAATAGTCATAGATACACTCTATAAGCTGAATGCATATACAAGTCAATTCGATACTGTTTTAATTCGTGAAGCTGGAGCTCAACTGTCACCCAAAACAACACGATCTACCACGATATCACACATCAAAACAGTTTATCTACCACTATATCACACATCAAAACAGTTTATCTATCACGATATCACACATCAAAACAGTTTATCTACCACTATATCACACATCAAAACAGTATTATCTACAACGATATCACACATCAAAACAGTATTATCTACAACGATATCACACATCAAAACAGTTTATCTACAACGATATCACACATCAAAACAGTATTATCTACAACGACATCACACATCAAAACAGTATTATCTACAACGATATCACACATCAAAACAGTTTATCTACAACGATATCACATCAAAACAGTTTATCTACAACGATATCACACATCAAAACAGTTTATCTACAACGATATCACACATCAAAACAGTATTATCTACAACGATATCACACATCAAAACAGTTTTATCTACAACGATATCACACATCAAAACAGTATTATCTACCACTATATCACACATCAAAACAGTATTATCTACAACGATATCACACATCAAAACAGTATTATCTACAACGACATCACACATCAAAACAGTATTATCTACCATTATATCACACATCAAAACAGTATTATCTACCACTATATCACACATCAAAACAGTATTATCTACCACTATATCACACATCAAAACAGTATTATCTACAACGATATCACACATCAAAACAGTATTATCTACAACGATATCACACATCAAAACAGTATTATCTACCACTATATCACATCAAAACAGTATTATCTACAACGATATCACACATCAAAACAGTATTATCTACAACGACATCACACATCAAAACAGTTTTATCTACCACTATATCACACATCAAAACAGTATTATCTACAACGATATCACACATCAAAACAGTATTATCTACAACGATATCACACATCAAAACAGTATTATCTACAACGATATCACACATCAAAACAGTTTATCTACAATGATATCACACATCAAAACAGTTTATCTACAATGATATCACACATCAAAACAGTTTTATCTACAACAATATCACACATCAAAACAGTATTATCTACAACGATATCACACATCAAAACAGTATTATCTACAACGATATCACACATCAAAACAGTTTTATCTACAACAATATCACACATCAAAACAGTTTTATCTACAACGATATCACACATCAAAACAGTTTATCTACAACGATATCACACATCAAAACAGTTTTATCTACCACTATATCACACACCAAAACAGTATTATCTACCACTATATCACACATCAAATCTACAACATATATCACACATCAAAACAGTTTTATCTACAACAATATCACACACATCAAAACAGTTTTGTCTACAACGAAATCACACATCAAAACAGTTTTATCTACAATGAAATCACACATCAAAACAGTTTTATCTACAATGATATCACACATCAAAACAGTTTTATCTACAATGATATCACATCAAAACAGTGTTATCTACAACACTATCACACATCAAAACAGTTTATCTACAATGATATCACACATCAAAACAGTTTTATCTACAATGAAATCACACATCAAAACAGTTTTATCTACAACACTATCACACATCAAAACAGTTTATCTACAATGATATCACACATCAAAACAGTTTATCTACAACAATATCACATCAAAACAGTGTTATCTATCTACAACACTATCACACATCAAAACAGTTTTATCTACAACACTATCACACATCAAAACAGTTTTATCTACAATGATATCACACATCAAAACAGTTTTATCTACAATGAAATCACACATCAAAACAGTTTTACCTACAATGATATCACACATCAAAACAGTTTTACCTACAATGATATCACACATCAAAACAGTTTTACCTACAATGATATCACACATCAAAACAGGTGAAGAAAAACTGAACAGCAGGTGATTGATTTGTACGACTTCACCTGGACGTAGGGAATAAATACCAAATCATTCTAGTTTAAGGAAGGAGAGGGTGGCCAGAGTGTATGTGCGGGTCCTTATCATGAGTTGTACAATCCTTAAAATAGAAAACTTTATTCACCACTATTGAATTTTTCATGTCAAAATTAGCTGGAAAAATAGGAGGAAAATGTATTTATCATATGGTTGCCATGAAAACGTCGCAATCTTGGGTTTTCTTTATGAATATATGATCAACTTCAACTGACAAAGGCTGTTAGAATTATGTTGAGATTGTATGGTAAATTTGCACACGCATTATTTGGCCCGATATCTAAGTTTGTTTAGAGCGGATTTACAATAATTGTTACAGTTTTGATTTTATAATTTAAAAATATATATATAGTACTGTTTCCATCTTTTGGCAAATTTAATCACAAAAAGAATGTATGCAAAAAATTGAGACGATATCGAAAATCGGCTCCAACAGATTAGGCCATTAATGCCGCATATCAATTTTGGGGCTAATCGGACGATAATTAGAACAAAAGTTTATAAATCGTAGTCAAAAAATAACATTGTGAGAAAATCATATTTGAAGTTATTTTGTTCTGCTATTCGAATGTTTTCGCTTACCTAAACCTACACAACAGGGGATAATACTTTGAAACATTCTAAAACCTTGAGACGCTCTGAACTACTTATTTTAGACCAAATTTCACCTGCTCCAACCTCTTTATACTCATGTCGGATGGCGCCTTATTGATAACAGGTAAACACGGAATATGTCACGTAATTTCAAGCGGGTCTAAGACAATATTCAGGACAATTCGTCAAAAGTAGATATTTAGGATAAAGAACACTCAGATGATTAAAATAAGTACCAACTTGCATTACTTTGTACAAAATTATTGGGTTTTTTAGTACAACAGATGTGTTGAAGGTTTGACCTGTGTCGTTCCTAAAATAAATCGTGTAAATTCAAGGAATTGATACTGAGCTTCTTTATGGTAAGATTGCCTAGGCAATGAAATGCTTCATCCAATAATACAATTAACCCGATTGTTCCCTTTTGCCTCCCCCCCCTCCCCGTCCCCAAACACACCCCCCAATTATTTAAACTAAAGCAAAGACTCCAAGACATCGTAACTTAAAAAAATAGATATATATAATGAAAACAAATACGATGGTGGAGGATACTTAATATATTCTCATTCCAATAGGCTGCCATTCCATAGCACTGACGTGCCTCCGTTGAAAAATTGTGGACTTGCGACCTTACTTGGAACGTTTATTCTTTCCTTCCAGTAAAACCAATACATAAAACAAAACCGTAGACTTGCAACCTTACTTGATATGTTTATTCTTTCCTTACAGTAAAACCAATACATAAAACAAAACCGTAGACTTGCAACCTTACTTGATATGTTTATTCTTTCCTTCCAGTAAAAACCAATACATAAAACAAAACCGTAGACTTGCAACCTTACTTAGAACGTTTATTCTTTCCTTCCCAATACATAAAACAAAACCGTAAATCCAATACATAAAACAAAACCGTAGACTTGCGACCTTACTTAGAACGTTTATTCTTTCCTTCCAGTAAATCCAATACATAAAAACAAAAACCGTAGAATTGCGACCTTACTTAGAACGTTTATTCTTTCCTTACAGTAAAACCAATACATAAAACAAAACCGTAGAATTGCGACCTTACTTAGAACGTTTATTCTTTCCTTACAGTAAAACCAATACATAAAACAAAACCGTAGAATGGAACGTTTATTCTTTCCTTACAGTAAAACCAATACATAAACACCAAGCTTCCAACACTATTTGTAGCGTATGTTTTATTTGAACCATAAATAATGAATTCCGTTTTATACTTGTATCAATGTGTTTGCCCAGTGTTTGACAAGTATAGAACAGAAATGTTTGAAAGATATTAGTTTGTCTAACAGCATAATCAATAACAATATACAAATATGTATCCTTGTATCGGGAAATACAATCTTTGATTACATTTCTTAAAGTTGCATCAAGTTTGGTGTAAATTAATTATTTTCGTTTTAATTATTATATTATTTCTCTTTTTATATTTACACACAACACCATGTCACTATAATAGTCTATTGTGTCACAACACCATGTCACTATAATAGTCTATTGTGTCACAACACCATGTCACTATAATAGTCTATTGTGTCACAACACCATGTCACTATAATAGTCTATTGTGTCACAACACCATGTCACTATAATAGTAATAGTCTATTGTGTCACAACACCATGTCACTATAATAGTCTATTGTGTCACAACACCATGTCACTATAATAGTCTATTGTGTCACAACACCATGTCACTATAATAGTCTATTGTGTCACAACACCATGTCACTATAATAGTCTATTGTGTCACAACACCATGTCACTATAATAGTCTATTGTGTCACAACACCATGTCACTATAATAGTCTATTGTGTCACAACACCATGTCACTATAATAGTAATAGTCTATTGTGTCACAACACCATGTCACTATAATAGTCTATTGTGTCACATCACCATGTCACTATAATAGTCTATTGTGCCACAACACCATGTCACTATAATAGTCTATTGTGTCACAACACCATGTCACTATAATAGTCTATTGTGTCACAACACCATGTCACTATAATAGTCTATTGTGTCACAACACCATGTCACTATAATAGTCTATTGTGTTTTATAGGGAGGTTAATGTCTTCTATTATATATAATTGTATCAGTTGAATAAACTCAGAAGAAGAAGAAGAAAGAAGAAGAAGAAGAAGAAGAAGAAGAAGAAGAAGAAGAAGAAGAAGAAGAAGAAGAAGAAGAAGAAGAAGAAGAAGAAGAAGAAGAAGAAGAAGAAGAAGAAGAAGAAGAAGAAGAAGAAGAAGAAGAAGAAGAAGAAGAAGAAGAAGAAGAAGAAGAAGAAGAAGAAGAAGAAGAAGAAGAAGAAGAAGAAGAAGAAGAAGAAGAAGAAGAAAGAAGAAGAAGAAGAAGAAGAAGAAGAAGAAGAAGAAGAAGAAGAAGAAGAAGAAGAAGAAGAAGAAGAAGAAGAAGAAGAAGAAGAAGAAGAAGAAGAAGAAGAAGAAGAAGAAGAAGAAGAAGAAGAAGAAGAAGAAGAAGAAGAAGAAGAAGAAGAAGAAGAAGAAGAAGAAGAAGAAGAAGAAGAAGAAGAAGAAGAAGAAGAAGAAGAAGAAGAAGAAGAAGAAGAAGAAGAAGAAGAAGAAGAAGAAGAAGAAGAAGAAGAAGAAGAAAGAAGAAGAAGAAGAAGAAGAAGAAGAAGAAGAGAAGAAGAAGAAGAAGAAGAAGAAGAAGAAGAAGAAGAAGAAGAAGAAGAAGAAGAAGAAGAAGAAGAAGAAGAAGAAGGAAGAAGAAGAAGAGGAAGAAGAAGAAAGAAGAAGGAAGAAGAAGCAGAAGAAGCAGAAGAAGAAGAAGAAGAAGAAGAAGAAGAAGAAGAAGAAGAAGAAGAAGAAGAAGAAGAAGAAGAAGAAGAAGAAGAAGAAGAAGAAGAAGAAGAAGAAGAAGAAGAAGAAGAAGAAGAAGAAGAAGAAGAATAAATACATAGAAGAAGAAGAAGAAGAAGAAGAAGAAGAAGAAGAAGAAGAAGAAGAAGAAGAAGAAGAAGAAGAAGAAGAAAAGAGAAGAAGAAGAGAAAAAAAAAAAGAAGAAGAAGAAGAAGAGAGAAGAAAGAAGAAGAAGAAGAAGAAGAAAGAAGAAGAGAAGAAGAAGAAGAAGAAGAGAAGAAGAGATAAGAAGAAGAAGAAGAAGAAGAAGAAGAAGAAGAAGAAGAAGAAGAAGAAGAAGAAGAAGAAGAAGAAGAAGAAGAAAGAAGAAGAAGAAGAAGAAGAAGAAGAAGAAGAAGAAGAAGAAGAAGAAGAAGAAGAAGAAGAAGAAGAAGAAGAAGAAGAAGAAGAAGAAGAAGAAGAAGAAGAAGAGGAAGAAGAAGAAGAAGAAGGTGATGGATGTGATGATGATAGTTATAATGATGATAATGACGATGATGAAGATGATGAGGATAATGGTCAAGGCTGAGATAATGATGGTTATAATGATGATGATGATGATAATGATGATGATGATGATGATGATGATTATCATGATGACGACAGTGACGATGATGGTCATAGCAATCACAAAAGAGGACACCTACCGCTTTGTCGACGGATAGCGTTGATTCTTTCTCGTTCCATGGTGTCCACCTCATCTCAGAAGCACGTGGCACGTGATTTGCATCATTGACTCTGAAGTCTCGTCACCGCATTTTGTTTTTCACCTTTGTTGTTCTGTTGTTGTTGTTGTTTTAAATCTGGTTGTTTGCTTTTTGTTTTTTTATTATCTATTCCTGACTCCCGTCCTTCGATACTAATCCCAGAAACAATGCACGCAGTCTATTTATTCGTTAAACTTTCGAAACGATGAATTTTGAGGGGAAAAAAACTCTATCACATGGCACCATGCTTGATGCGTCCAGCTATCTTCTTGATCTTCCCCGTGACACTGACAGAGTTGTGGCCACAAGCCTGAAGGGAGGAGATCTAGATCTATGTCGACAATGAAAAACAGGTGGGACGCCGAGGGGAGGCTATGAATCAAATAATGTTAGCCCACGCTTGGCATAATATTGATTAATGAAATGTGTTTGCCTTTGCTAAATAAGCTACATTATTTCTTGTACCATTGCCATGTGTTGCTGGGCAGATGAGCCCCATGTTAATCCAGCTCTCTCATTCAATCTGTCCTCCCCGAAGGATTGCTTTGCGCTGCGTTAGAGTTTTAGTTATCATTATGCAGATTCATTTCAGTTAATGAAATACAGTACTGGCTTGATAACGCTCAATCGAAAAAGACCATCTAGATGTAACACATGACAGCATCCATCTATGACTTCATACTTACTCTGCTAGTGCGTTTGTGGTCATGAATTGTATGTCCTGGTGACGTGCGCACTATGGCGTCAAGTCAGACTGGCCTAGCAGTCAAAGCAGGACTCGTCACGAGTTTTATTAAGAGTCACACAGAGTCATACATAGACACAATGTAAAGGTATTCAAAGGTTTACAGCATGTCGTAAAGAGTCATGCAAATCTGTACAGAGTCACACACAGACATACATAGACACAATGTAAAGGTATTCAAAGGTTTACAGCCTGTCGTAAAGAGTCATGCAAATATGTACAGAGTCACACACAGACATACATAGACACAATGTAAAGGCATTCAAAAGGTTTGCATCATGTCGTAAAGAGTCATGCAAATCTATACAGAGTCACACAACGACATACATAGACACAATGTAAAGGCATTCAAAGGTTTACAGCATGTCGTAAAGAGTCATGCAAATCTATACAAAGTCACACACAGACATATCAGTTGACCATTTAATAGTGTCGCATGATTAATGCCTATTGTGAATTGATGAAGAGAAATCAAGTTTAGTACTAAATGGAGGTCAAGTGTATTGAGTCGGAAGTCAAGAACAAGCCATAACTACGATGGTTCATCAATATTCAGACAGCAACGAACGTTTGCAGTAAGGATATATTTGCTGTCTAAAGGTGAAAATCCCACAAATGCACATTGCGTGTGCCAGGAAGTATTTGTTACCTAGAGATTTTGATTTTGATTTTCATTCAAAAAAAAATCTGTACAAAAAATAAACTAACTATTAGGTCTATTCAAAGATGGGTTACTTCATTCAAGTCACACGAGTCTGTTAAAAACAATCCAAAAGGTCTATTCAAAGATGGGTTACTTCATTCAAGTCACACGAGTCTGTTGAAAACAATCCAAAATTTATTCAAAGATGGGTTACTTCATTCAAGTCAGACGTGTCTGTTTAAAACAATCCAAAAGGTCTATTCAAAGATGGGTTACTTCATTCAAGTCAGACGTGTCTGTTGAAAACAATCCAAAAGGTCTATTCAAAGATGGGTTACTTCATTCAAGTCAACGTGTCTGTTGAAACAATCCAAAAAGGTCAATTCAAAGATGGGTTACTTCATTCAAGTCAGACGTGTCTGTTGAAAACAATCCAAAAGGTCAATTCAAAGATGGTTATTCATTCAAGTCACACGAGTCTGTTGAAAACAATCCAAAAGGTCAATTCAAAGATGGGTTACTTCATTCAAGTCACACGTGTCTTTTGAAAAACAATCCAAAGGTCAATTCAAAGATGAGTTATTTCATTCAAGTCACACGAGTCTGTTGAAAACAATCCAAAAGGTCAATTCAAAGATGGGTTACTTCATTCAAGTCAGACGAGTCTGGTGAAAGCAATCCAAAAGGTCAATTCAAAGATGAGTTATTTCATTCAAGTCAGACGTGTCTGTTGAAAACAATCCAAAAGGTCAATTCAAAGATGGGTTACTTCATTCAAGTCAGACGTGTCTGTTGAAAACAATCAAAAAGGTCAATTCAAAGATGGGTTACTTCATTCAAGTCAGACGAGTCTGTTGAAAACAATCCAAAGGTCAATTCAAAGATGAGTTACTTCATTCAAATCACACGAGTCTGTTGAAAACAATCCAAAAGGTCAATTCAAAGATGGGTTACTTCATTCAAGTCACACGAGTCTGTTGAAAACAATCCAAAAGGTCAATTCAAAGATGAGTTACTTCATTCAAGTCACACGAGTCTGTTGAAAACAATCCAAAAGGTCAATTCAAAGATGAGTTACTTCATTCAAGTCAGACGAGTCTGTTGAAAACAATCCAAAAGGTCAATTCAAAGATGGGTTATTTCATTCAAGTCGCACGAGTCTGTTGAAAACAATCCAAAAGGTCAATTCAAAGATGGGTTACTTCATTCAAGTCACACGAGTCTGTTGAAAACAATCCAAAGGTCAATTCAAAGATGGGTTACTTCATTCAAGTCACACGAGTCTGTTGAAAACAATCATCGTAAAAATCCGGCAAAAGGCAAAATCACAGTGGAAGCAACTCAAGGAGCGGGTATAAGGCAATCATTATTGTGCCTACATCCTATGCTTATTTATTGCCGATGCCTACAGGTTTAGATTGAGGTTGTAAAATTGCCTTTATGTATTGTATAATAATTACAAAATGATTACATGCAGTGTGCGAAACCAATCTATAAAACAAAAAATCAGGACTTATAATAATTTAGTTTTCAAAAGTTCCAAAATTTAAAATGAGGTCAAAAACAGGATCATTCTCAGTCTCCACCCATCGCCACTTTCATTGCTCCATTCTATTCAAATTACAAATATTGACCGACACAAAGATCCAGTTTCAGATCCGCATAGTTCTAGATCCAGATGTAGTTTGGCAAACATACGTTGATTGGAACATTATCCAAAACAAATCTCAATCTTTGTCCATCTCTTAAGTTGATATGATGGTGAGTTGAAGGCGGAAAAAGCAAAACACTAGATCTATAACCTGAGTAGTCACTTTAATGTCAGCGTCTTTGATACAGTAACTGTTGTGGTGAAATGATGTGAGTGCAATGGGCCATGTGCTAGGATTCTATCAGTCTGTCTGCATTCTAATCTTACGGACAGGGTTTCTTCTTCTTTATTTAAAAAATATAATTTTTCTGCCGTGTTACTTTCCCATGAGTTTTCATCACCGGGAAGGGCTTACACGTAGAATCCAACAGTGGTGCGAAATGCACAATGACATGTGTTCATTACTACATCATTGGACGCCGACGAAGGATGACACAAACATTTGATTTATAGATTAATGTGCTAACCTGGCAACACCGGGCGCCCGCAGCTAATAATACAATGTAATAATAATGATAATAATAATGATGATAATAATAATCATAATAATAATAAATAATAATAATAATAATAATAATAATAATAATAATAATAATAATAATAATAATAATAATAATAACAATAATAACAATAATAACAAATAATAACAAATAATAATAATAATAATAATAATAATAATAATACTAATAATAATAATGATAATAATAATAGCAATAATAATAACAATAATAACAATGATAACAATAATAATAATAATAATAATAATAATAATACTAATAATAATAATAATAATAAATAATACTAATAATAATAATAATAATAATAATAATAATAATAATAATAATAATAATAATAATAATAATAATAATAATCATACTAATTCTTTCTTTCGTTATCAGCTCCCATTCTGTACTCCCTGTTGTATGGGTTAAGATGTCCGAGAGGATCCTTCTCCAGGCTCTTTGTCCTGGCATTCTCCTGTTTTCTTCCCCAAAAAGTTTAATCTCTCTTTATATCTTCTTCTCACTTTCTCCCACATCTGCCTTTTGGTCCTTTCCCTTGGTCTTTTACCTTGGGTTTAAGCACTGTATACTGTTTTAGCTATTCTATTGTCATTCATTCTACTTACATGTCCAAACCATCTCAGTTGATTCATTTCATATCTTAGTTTAATGACATTTGCTTTGGTTTGATCTCTTATTGTTGTGTTTCTGATTTTGCCCCTTTTAGTTTTCCTTATTACTCTTCTTAGATATTTCATTTCAGCTGTTTGTACTCTACTGTATTTTCTACTGTCTAAGTCCATGTTTCGCTGCCACAGAAGAGTAGGACAATAAACTGTGCTGTATACTGCCATTTTGGTTTTGTTTACACAGTTCTTGTTTACCTACAAATGCCTTTCCTAGATGGTTATATATTGTCATCGCCTTTTGCATTCTCTGTCTGATTTCTTCTCTTAGTTTTCCTCTGAGTTAATCCTTACTTCTAGGTAGTTGTAGCTTTGAATTTGTTCCGAAATTATCCCTGTCCAATTTAGTTTTTTTGTTTTAGCTTCCCTAGTTACTGGCATTGTTTTAGTTTTCTTTGCATTTGCTCTCATTCCTCTTTTATTTAGTTCATTGTTCATTATGTTGATATTCTATTGAGTCCTTTTCTGATTTTCCAAACAGAACTAAATCATCAGCAAATGAAAGCATGGATACATTTACTGGTTTGAGCTTCCACATACCTATATTCATTTTCTTCATCTTTGAGGATGTTCCTGACTGAATCCATAAACGTGATAAACAAAAGAGGACTAAGGATACAACCCTGTCTTACTCCTATATCTATATCAAATTTTTCAGATACGTTTCCAGCTACTCTCAATGCACGTGTTGGTTTATTGTAAAAATCTTTCTAATGGCTTCTATTAAATTTTGTCTATATTGTGTTCCTTTAAGGAATGCCATAGTTCGTCCCTCATCACAGTCTCAAATGCCTTTTCTAAGTC
>JAXRKP010000774.1:0-37500 GCA_037039925.1 Doris montereyensis | reverse complement strand
TGATAAATGATACATAAACAATATATTAATATTAAAATAATGTTGCAATAGGTAACTGAGCAGTGTCATAAGTGACAATCGAGTATGTTTTATATAACATTGAAACAATTACAAGAGTAAATTGGCTATGTCCAATTACTTACAAACGAATATAACATGCGTATAAATAATGTCAATGGTCGTTTAAATTAATTAATAGAACATAGAATACGTGATGAATGGAATGACATATAATGATGATGATGATGATGATGAGGAGGAGGAGGAGGAGGAGGAGGAGGAGGAGGATGATGATGATGATGATGATGATGATGATGATGATGATGATGATGATGATGATGATGATAAGGAAGATTTGGTGTATCTATGTGAGTCTGTGTGTTTTTTTAGCCCAATGCTATATTATATTACGCATTTCATATTTTCTACACAGCTTCTCGAATCTGTTGTTATTTGAGATATTATTATTTATATAATAATATTATGCAAATGCTATTCATCATTCTATGGAGAAAAAAACCCACACATCAACGTTGGTACATGTAAATACACAGATGTTTCTCCAAAGCTACGATAGCCACGATGCATAAATTTATTCTAAATTGTCATGGTAGAAAGACCTGGATTTATCATAGTGTCAAACTCCAACAGACAGAACAATTGAAATTGAGCAATTTTGTGTTGGTTGTTTCATGATTGAAATTGAGCAATTTTATGTTGGTTGTTTTATGATTGAAATAGAGCAATTTTATGTTGGTTGTTTCATGATTTAAAATAGAGCAATTTTATGTTGATTGTTTCATGATTTAAAATAGAGCAATTTTATGTTGGTTGTTTCATGATTTAAAATAGAGCAATTTTATGTTGGTTGTTTCATGATTTAAAATAGAGCAATTTTATGTTGGTTGTTTCATGATTGAAATAGAGCAATTTTATGTTGGTTTTTTCATGGCATTTTACCTCGATCATCATACACGGTGATCTCATTGTGACGTAAGGGGAAACAGCAAGAGGTAAAAGAGACAAAAAGACAGCTACAAAAAGCGCACGCCAGAGCTGCCCACTGCTGAAGTAAGCAAATTGTATGTTTAAAGAAGGAGACAATGCTGTTAGCTCTCTCTTTTTATAAAATCAGTACAATTTAGGGATTAATAATGACTAATAACTTATGAATAAACGAGATCAAGATGAACGTATTCAAGATTAACATATTCAAGATTAACGTATTCAAGATTAACATATTCAAGATTAACATATTAAAGATTAACGTATTCAATTCAAGATTAACATATTCAAGATTAACGTATTCAAGATTAACATATTCAAGATTAACATATTCAAGATTAAGATATTCAAGATTAACATATTCAAGATTAAGATATTCAAGATTAACATATTCAAGATTAACATATTCAAATTAATGCACCTAGAACTAAGTGGACGTATGCCAGCAGTAGCAATGTCAACCTCACCCCCTACGTGACGTAGATAAACATGACTTGACTAATTTATTTATGGTCTTGGGTTATACCTTACAGCTGCAATACAATATATCCAGCCACACCACATCAGCACTTTAAAATAAATGTGCAGGTAATAAAAAAAAAACAAGCATGCTAGTTATTTATTCGAGGACAGCAAAGAGTAACAAGCAGCAAGCAAAGAAATACACAGACAAGAAGAACAGACACAAAAAATAACATAAAATAAAAACAACCCGTCTCCCCCCCCCCCCCCCCCTCTTCAAGTTTCCAGTCTCCCCTTTTTATCCAAAAAACCTACCTTTTCCTTCCCACTTTACCCAAAACCCATCTTTCCTTTCCCACTTTACCCAAAACCCATCTTTCCTTTCCCACTTTACCCAAAACCCATCTTTCCCTTCCCACTTTACCCAAAACCCATCTTTCCCTTCCCACTTTACCCAAAACCCATCTTTCCTTTCCCACTTTACCCAAAACCCATCTTTCCCTTCCCACTTTACCCAAAACCCATCTTTCCTTTCCCACTTTACCCAAAACCCATCTTTCCTTTCCCACTTTACCCAAAACCCATCTTTCCTTTCCCACTTTACCCAAAACCCATCTTTCCTTTCCCACTTTACCCAAAACCCATCTTTCCTTTCCCATTTTACCCAAAACCCACCTTTCCCTTCCCACTTTACCCCAAACCCATTTTCCCCTTCCCACTTTACCCAAAACCCATCTTTCCCTTCCCACTTTACCCAAAACCCATCTTTCCCTTCCCACTTTACCCAAAACCCATCTTTCCTTTCCCACTTTACCCAAAACCCATCTTTCCCTTCCCACTTTACCCAAAACCTACTTTTCCCTTCTCACTTTACCCGAAACCCATCTTTCCCTTCCCACTTTACCCAAAACCCATCTTCCCCTTCCCACTTTACCCAAAACCTACCTTTCCCTTCCCACTTTACCCAAAACCCATCTTTCCCTTCCCACTTTACCCACAACCCATCTTTCCCTTCCCACTTTACCCAAAACCCATCAACGCCACCACTACCACTATAACCATAAACACCACCACTACCACTATCACCACAACTACCACAACTACCATTACCAATATAACCATAAACACCGCCACTACGACTATCAACACCATCACTACCACTATAACCATAAACACCACCACTATCGCTATAACCATAAACACGACCACTACCACTATAACCATAAACACAACTATATATGAGAGAGAGAGAGAGAGAGAGAGAGAGAGACAGAGAGACAGAGAGACAGAGAGAGGAGACAGAGAGAGAAAGAGAGAGAGAGAGAGAGAGAGAGAGAGAGAGAGAGAGAGAGAGAGAGAGAGAGAGAGAGAGAGAGAGAGAGAGAGAGAGAGAGAGAGAGAGAGAGAGAGAGAGAGAGAGAGCGAGAGAGAGAGAGAGAGAGAGAGATTGTGTCTGTAAACTATTGACTGTATAATGCGCATTATTTCGTAAAGGTACCAACATTTGTACTATGGGTGTGTGTGTGTGTGCTGATTATGTTGTAAATGTTGTTTGTATGTGTGTGTAAGACGTGAGTGTGTTTTGTAGCTTTTTATATCTCAACTGTGTAATTTATGTCTCAACTGTGTAATTTATATCTCAACTGTGGAATTTATGTCTCAACTGTGTAATTTATGTCTCAACTGTGTAACCAAACAACAAATTGCCATTTATGGACAATAAAGAACTATTATTATTATTATTATTATTAATATTACGTTATTATTATTATTATTATTATTATAAACGCCACACTACCCCTTAATATCACCATCAAACGCTATCACTAGCACAATCACTATCACCGCCATCATTAACACTATCACCATCACGCCACTACTAATAATATCTATCAACACCAATATCACCACTAACACTATCACCAACAACGCTACCATACTAACACTATCACCATCAACGACACCACTAACACTATCACAATCAACATTACCACTAACACCATCACCAACAACGCCACCACTAACACCATCACCATCAACGACACCACTAACACTATCACAACAACTTCAACATTACCACCATCAACACTATCACCAACAACGCCACCACCAACACTATCACCATCAACGCCACCGCTACCACAATCACAATCAACTCAATGCCACCACTCACTATCCACTATCACCATCAACGCCACCACTACCACCATCAGCATCAACGCCACCACACTATCACATCAACGCCACTCACAATCACCATCAACGCCACCACCGACACCATCACCATTCAACGTCACTTCTAACACTATCACCATCAACGCCACCACTAACACCATCACCATCAACGCCACTACTAACACTATAACCATCAACGCCACCACTACTCATCACCATCAACGCCACCAGTAACACTCAACGCCATTAATATCACCATCAAACGCCACCACAAACACTATCACCATCAACGCCACCACTAACACTATTAACATCAATGCCACCACAAACACTATCACCATCAACGCCACCACTAACACTATCACCATCAACGCCACCACTAACACTTATCACCATCAACGCCACCACTAACACTATCACCATCAACGCCACCACTAACACCATCAACTCACCATCAACGCCACCACTAACAATATCACCATCAACGCCACTGCTACCACATCACCATCAACTCCACCATTAAAACGCCACCACTATCACCATCAACGCCACCGCTACCACTATCACCATCAACGCCACTGCACCATACCACTATCACCATCAACTCCACCACTAACACTATCACCATCAACGCCACCGCTACCACTATCACCATCAACGCCACCGCTAACACTAACACCACCAACACCACGACTCACCATCAAACGCCACCACTAACACTATCACCATCAACGCCACCAACACCAACACTATAACCATCAACGCCACCACCAACACGCGATAACTCATAAATTATAACCATCAACGCCACCAACACCAAGCCATCACAACTATCACCATCAACACCAACACCACAACTATAACACTAACACCATCAACTCCACAAAATTACTATAACCATCAACGCCACCACCTACTTCAACTAAACCATCACTATCAACACTATTACTGTAACCACAAACACCAACACTGTTGCTATAAACATAAACGCCACCAAACTACCACTAACCATCACCACCAACACCACCAACACCTCCATCACCACTGCCACTACAACCAACAACACCACCACACCACAACTATAACCATCAACGCCACCAAACACCACTACTACAACTATAACCATCAACGCCACCAACACCACTACTACAACTATAACCATCAACGCCACCAAATACCACAACTACAACAATAACCATCAACCACCAACACCAACACTAAACACCCCTAACTATAACCATCAACACCAACACCACGACTACAACTATAACCATCAACGCCACCAAACCACCACTACAACTACAACTATAACCATCAACGCCACCCACACCACCACAACTACAACAATAACCACCAACGCCACCAACACCAACACTACAACTACAACTATAACCATCAACGCCACCAACACCAACACTACAACTACAACTATAACCACCAACGCCACCAACACCAACACTACAACTATAACCATTAAGCTAACCAACAACACCAATGCCACTACAACTATAACCATTAACGCCACCACACCAAATACTACAACTATAATCATCAAGGCCACCAAACACCACCACTACAACTATAACCATTAACACCACCAACACCAACACTACAACTACAACCAACAACGCCACCAACACCACTACTACAACTAAACCATCAACATCAAACATACTACTACAACTATAACCATCAACGCACCACCACTACAACTATAACCATCAACACCACCAAACACCATCACTACAACTATAACCATCAACACCACCAACACCACGACTACAACTATAACCATCAACGCCACCAACACCAACACTACAACTATAACCATTAACGCCACCAAACACCACAACTACAACTATAACCATCAACGCCACCAAACACCACTACTGTTAAATTTATAACCATCAACACCACCACTTCAACTATAACCATCAACGCCACCAAACACCCCTACTACAACTATAACCATCAACGCCACCAACAGCACCACTAAACTAAACCATCAACGCCACCAAACACCACTACTACAACTATAACCATCAACGCCACCAAACACCACTACCAACTATAACCATCAACAACTAACTACAACCATCAACGCCACCAAACACCAACACTACAACTATAACCATCAACGCCACCAACACCACCACTAAACTATAACCATCAACGCCACCAAACACCACAACTACAACTATAACCATCAACACCAACACCAACACCAACACTACAACTATAGCAAACACCACCAACACCAACACTCACAATCATAACCATCAACGCCACCAAACACCACTACTACAAACCATAACGCCACCAAACACCACTACTACACCATAACCATCAACGCCACCAACACCACCACTTCAACTACAACATCAAAGCCATCAAACACCACCACTACAACTATAACCATCAACGCCACCAACACCACAACCATAACCATCAAATTACAACTATCAACGCCACAAACAAACACCACTACAAACTATAATCATCAACGCCACCAAACACCACTACTACAACTATAAAAATCAACGCCACCAAACCACCACTATTACAACTATAACCATCAACGCCACCAAACACCACTACTACAACTATAACCATCAACACCACCAACACTACGACCTATAACTATAACCACCAACGCAACCAACACCAACACAGAAACTAAACTATAACCATCAACGCCACCAAACACCACAACTACAACTATAACCATCAACGCCACCAAACACCACTACTACAACTATAACCATCAACGTCACCAAACACCACTACTACAACTATAACCATCAACGCCACCAACACTACAAATCTAACTATAACCATCAACGCCAACAACACTACAACTATAACTATAACCATCAACGCCACCAACACCAACACTACTACAACTATAACCATCAACGCCACCAAACACCACTACTACAACTATAACCATCAACACCACCAACACTACAACTTCAACTACAACCATCAACGCCACCAACACCAACACCACCACTACAACTATAACTACAACCATCAACGCCACCAACAGCAACACCAACACTACAACTATAACCAGAACCACCAACGCCACCACTGCAACTACAAACCACAACTACCTAACCATCAACGCCACCAAACATCACTACTACAACTATAACCATCAACGCCACCAACAAGTATAACTATAATCTAACGCTAACACCAACACTATAACTATAACTCATCAACGCCACCAAACACCATTACACCAAACCATCATCGCCACCAACTACTAACAACTATAACCATCAACGCCACCAAACACCTCTACCACAACTATAACCATCAACGCCACCAAACACCACTACTACAACTATAACCATCAACGCCACCAACACTACAACTATAAATATAACAATCAACGCCACCAACACTACAAACTATAACTATAACCATCAACGCCACCAACACCAACACTACAACTACAACTATAACCATCAACACCACCAAACACCACTACTACAACTATAATCATAACCATAACAAACTATATAACCATCAACACCAACGCCACCAACACCAACACCACTACTACAACTATAACCATCAACGCCACCAACACCAACACCAACACAACTATAACTAAACACCATCAACGCCACCAACACTACAACTAACCAACTATAACCATCAACACCAACACACCACTACTACAACTATAACCATCAATGCCACCAAACACCAACTTAACTATAACCATAACCAACGCCACCAACACCAACACCAATACTCTACAACTACAACTATAACCATCAACACCAACACCACAACTACCACCAAACACCACCAACTACAACTATAACCATCAACGCCACCAAACCACCACTACAACAAACTATAACCATCAACGCCACCAACACCACAACTACAACTATAACCATCAACGCCACCAACACTACAAATATAACTATAACCATCAACGCCAAACAACACCAATCAACACCAACACAACTACCACTGCAACTATAACTATAACCATCAACGCCACCAACACCAACACTACAACTACAACCATCAACGCCACCACCACGCCACCAAACACCACCAACAACTATAATATAACCACCAACGCCACCAACACTACCATCAAATACCCACAACACCACCACTACAACTATAACCATCAACGCCACCAACACCAACACCAACCACTACAACTATAACTATAACCATCAACGCCACCAACACCACTACTGCAACTATAACCAGACGCCACCACTACTATAACCATCAACACATCCACAAAACTATAACCATCAACTACTAACAACTACTACAACTATAACCATCAACACCACCACCACCACTACAACTATAACTATAACCATCAACGCCACCAACTACAACATAACACCACTACAACTATAAATCATCAACACCAACACCACTACAACTACTATAACCATCAACACCACCAACACTACAACTATAACTATAACCACCAACAACTATAACATCAACACCAAACACCACACTACAACTATAACCATCAACACCATCCACTACAACTAAACACCACCACTACAACTATAACCATTAACACCATCAACACCACTACTACAACTATAACCATCAACGCCACCAACACCATCACTACAACTATAACTATCAACGCCACCAACACCACCACTAACTATAACCATAACACCATCAACGCCACCAACACCACAACTACAACTATAACCATCAACACCACCACTACAACTATAACCATCAACACCACCAACACTACAACTATAACCATCAACGCCACCAACACCACCACTACAACTATAACCATCAACGCCACCACCAACCACTACAACTATAACCATCAACACCACAACTACAACTATCAACACCAACGCCACACCCACCACTACAACTATAACCATCAACACCACCAACACCACCACAACAACTATAACCATCAACACCACTAACACCACTAAAACATAACATCAACACACCACTAAAACTATAACCATCAACGCCACCAACACCACCACTACAACTATAACCATCAACGCCACCAACACCACCACTACAACTATAACCATCAACACCACCACTACAACTATAACTATCAACACCACCACTACAACTATAACCATCAACACCACCAACACCACCACTACAACTATAACTATCAACACCACCAACACCACCACTACAACTATAACCATCAACACCACCACTACAACTATAACCATCAACACCACCACTACAACTATAACCATCAACCACCAACACCACCACTACAACTATAACCATCAACACCATCAACACCACCACTACAACACCACCAACCATAACGCCCACCAACACCACCACTACAACTATAACCATCAACACCACCAACACCACCACTACAACTATAACCATCAACACCAACACCACCACTACAACTATAACCATCAACACCACCACACTACAACTATAACCATCAACACCACCACTACAACTATAACCATCAACACCACCACTACAACTATAACTATCAACACACCAACAACAACTACAACTATAACCATCAACACCACCACTACAACCACCATCAACGCCACCAACACCACCACTACAACTATAACCATCAACGCCACTAAAACACCACCACTACAACTACCATCAACGCTCAACACCACTACAACCATAACTATCAACACCATCAACACCACCACTACAACTATAACCATCAACACCACCACTACAACTATAACCATCAACTATCCACCAAACACCATCACTACAACTATAACCATCAACACCACCACTACAACTATAACCATCAACACCACCACTACAACTATAACCATCAAACGCCACCAACACCACCACTACAACTACAACCATCAACGCCACCAACACAACCACTACAACTATAACCATCAACACCACCACTACAACTATAACTATCAACACCAACACCACCACTACAACTATAACCATCAACACCACCAACACCACAACTACAACTATAACCAACACCACCAACCCACCACTAACAACTATAACCATCAACACCACCAAACACCACCACTACAACTATAACCACATCAACACCACCACTACAACTATAACTATCAACACCACCAACACCACCACTACAACTATTATAACTATCAACACCACCAACACACCACTACAACTATAACCATCAACGCCATCAACACCAGCACTACAACTATAACTATCAACACCACCAAAACACCACAACTACAACTATCATCAACACCACCAACACCACCACTACAACTAACCATAACACCATCAACATCCGCCACCAACACCACCACTACAACTATAACCATCAACACCACCACTACAACTATAACCATCAACATCCACCACTACAACTATAACTATCCACGCCACCACACACTACAACTATAACTATCAACACCACCAACACCACCACTACAAACTATAACTATCAACACCACCAACACCACCACTACAACTATAACCATCAACAACCACCAACACCACCACTACAACTATAACTATCAACACCACCAACTACCACCACTACAACTATAACTATCAACACCACCAACACCACCACTACAACTATAACTCAACACCACCAACACCAACCACTACAACTATAACCATAACACACCATCACTACAACTATAAATCTTATCAACACCACCAACACCACCACTACAACTATAACCATCAAACGCCACCAACACCACCAGCTAACCATAACCATCAACGCCACCACAACACCACCATCAACCATCCATCAACACCACCAACACCACCACTTCTAACCATCAACGCCACTACCCACTAAACACTAAAACACCACTACAACTATAACCATCAACCACCGCTACAACATAACCATCAAGCACCAACACCACCACTACAACTATAACATCAACACCACCAAACACCACCACTACAACTATAAACACCATCAACACACCTCCACTACAACTATAACCATCAACACCACCACTACAACTATAACCATCAACACCACCAACACCACCAACACCACCAACTACAACTATCAACCATCAACACCACCACTACAACACCATCAACACTACAACTATAACCATCAACACCACCAACAACTATAACCATCAACACCACCACTACAACTATAACCCATCAACACCACCACTACAACTATAACCATCAACACCACCACTACACCATCAACACCACCAACTACTATAACCATCAACACCACCACTACAACTATAACTATCAACCCACTACAACTATAACCATCAACACCACCACACCAACTATAACCATCAACACCACCACTAAACTATAACCATGAACACCACCACTACAACTATAACCATGAACACCACCAAACCATAAAAACATGAACACCACTACAACTATAACCATCAACACCACCACTACAACTATAACCATCAACACCACCACTACAACCATAACCATCAACACCCACCACTACAACTATAACCATCAACACCACCACTACAACTATAACCATCAACACCACCACTACAACTATAACCATCAACACCACCACTACAACTATAACTCAGCTTCACACCACTACAACTATAACCATCAACACCACCACTACAACTATAACCATCAACACCACCACTACAACTATAACTATCAACACCACCAACACCACCACCACCACTACAACTATAACTATCAACACCACCAACACCACCACTACAACTATAACTATCAACACCACCACTACAACTACCCATGAACACCACCACTATCAACTATAACCATCAACACCACCACTACAACTATAACTATCAACACCAGTAACACCACCACTACAACTATAACTATCAACACCACCACTACAACTATAACTATCAACACCACCACTACAACTATAACTATCAACACCACCACTACAACTATAACTATCAACACACCACCAACACTATCAACACCACCACTACAACTATAACTATCAACACCACCACTACAAATTATAACTATCAACACCACCACTACAACTACAACCATCAACACCACCACTACAACTCATCAACACCACCACTAACTAATCACCACCACCACCAACACCACCACTACGACTATAACATCAACACCACCACTACAACTATAACTATCAACACCACCACTAAATAACACCAACACCACTACAACTATAACTATCAACGCCACCACTACAACTATAAATATCAACACCACCACTACAACTATAACTATTAACACCACCACCACCAATATCTATCAACACCACCACTACCAACCAAACACCACCACTACAACTATAACTATCAACACCATCACTACAACTATAACTATCAACACTACCACTACAACTATAACCAGTGCAACACTACAACTATAACTAGCAACACCACCACTACAACACAACACCTGTGCAACACCACCACTACAACTATAACCATCAACACCACTACAACTATAGCTATCAACACCACCAACCCACCACTACAACTATAACCATCAACACCACCATCACAACTATAACCATCAAAACACCACCACTACAACTATAATCATCAACACCACCACTACAACTATAACTATCAACACAGACACCCACCACTACAATTATAACTATCAACACCAATAACACCAACTACAATCCAACCATTACAACTATAACAAACACCACCACTACAACTACAACTACATCAACACCACCAACACCACCACTACAACTATAACTATCAACACCACCAACACCACCACTACAACTATAACTATCAACACCACCACTACAACTAAAATAAACTATCAACACCACCAACTATAATCAACACCACCACTAACAACTATCAACACATCAACACCACCACTACAACTATAATCATCAACTATCAAACACCACCACTTCAACTATAACTATCAACACCACCACTACAACTATAACTATCAACACCACCAACACCACCACTACCTATAACTATCAACACCACCACTACAACTATAACTATCAACACCACCACTACAACTATAACTATCAACACCCAACACCACTACAACTATAACTATCAACACCACCACTATAACTATCAACACCACCACACCAACTATAACTAGCAACAACACTACAACCTAATCCATCAACCACCACCACCACAATTATAACTATCAACACCACCACTACAACTATAACATCAACTACAACTATCAACACCACCACTACAACTATAACTATCAACACCACCACTATAACTATAACTATCAACACCACTATCAACACCACCACTAAACTATAACTATCAACACCACCACAACTATAACTATCAACACCACCACTACAACTATAACTATCAACACCACCACTACAACTATAATCATCAACACCACCACTAACAAACTACCAACACCACCACTAACAACTATAATCAAACACCACCACTACAACTAACCATCAACACCACCACTACAATTATAACATCAACACCACCACTACAACTATAACTATCAACACCACCACTACAACTATAACTATCAACACCACCATCAACTATAACTATCAACACCACCACTACAACTATAACTATCAACACCACCAAATCATCAACACCACCACTACAACTATAACTATTAACACCACCACTACAACTATAACTAAACACCACCACTACAACTATAATCTATCAACACCACCACTACAACTATAACCATCAACACACCACTACAACTATAATCAAACACCATCAACAACCATAACCATCAACACCAACTACTACAACTATAACCATCAACACCACTACAACTATAATCATCAACACCACCACTACAACTATAACCATCAACACCACCACTACAACTATAACTATCAACACATCCACAACCTATCAACACTACAACTATAACCATCAACACCACCACTACAACCATCAACACCACCACTACAACTATAATCATCAACACCACCACTACAACTACCTACCAACACCACCAATACAACAACTACAATTATAACTATCAACACCACCACTACAACTACAACTATCAACACCACCACTACAACTATAACTATCAACACCACCACTATACAACACCACCAACACCACCAACACCACCACTACAACTATAACTATCAACACCACCAACACCACCACTACAACTATAACTATCAACACCACCAACACCACCACTACAACTATAACTATCAACACCACCAACACCAATAATTAACCAACTATAACCATCAACACCACCACTACAACTATAACTATCACCACCAACACCACCACTAAACTATAACTATCAACCCCACTACTAAACTATAACTATCAACACCACCACTACAACTATAACTATCAACACCAGTAACACCACCACTACAACTATAACCATCAACACCAGTAACACCACCACTACAACTATAACTCAACACCAGTCACCACACCAACTAAACATCAACACCACCAACACCACCACTACAACTATAACTATCAACACCACAACACCACCAACTATAACTATAACACCACAACACCACCACTACAACTATAACCATCAACACCACCACCACACAACTAACACCAGTAACTATCAACCACCAACACCACTACAACTATAACTATCAACACCACCAACACCACCACTACAACTATAAATCCATCAACACCACCAACACCACCACTACAACTATAACTATCAACACCACCAACACCACCTAACACCACCACTACAACTATAACTATCAACACCACCAACACCACCACTACAACTATAACTATCAACACCACCAACACCACCACTACAACTATAACTATCAACACCACCAACACCACCACTACAACTATAACTATCAACACCACCAACACCACCAACACCACCACTACAACTATAACTATCAACACCACCAACACCACCACTACAACTATAACCATCAACACCACTACAACTATAACTATCAACACCACCAACACCACCACTACAACTATAACTATCAACACCACCAACACCACCACTACAACTATAACTATCAACACCACCAACACACCACAACCACTACAACTATAACTATCAACACCACCAACACCACCACTACAACTATAACTATCAACACCACCAACACCACCACTACAACTATAACTATCAACACCACCAACACCACCACTACAACTATAACCATCAACACCACCACTACAACTATAACTATCAAAACCACCAACACCACCACTACAACTATAACTATCAACACCACCAACACCACCACTACAATTATAACTATCAACTATCTATCAACACCACCAACACCACCACTACAACTATAACTATCAACACCACCAACACCACCACTACAACTATAACCTATCAACACCACCAACACCACCACTACAACTATAACTATCAACACCACCAACACCACCACTACAACTATAACTATCAACACCACCAACACCACCACTAACTAACTACCAACACCAACCCACACTTACTATCAACGCCACCAACACCACCACTACAACTATAACTATCAACACCACCAACACCACCACTACAACTATAACTATCAACACCACACCACAACTACAACTATCAACACCACCAACACCACCACTAAACTATAACTAAACACCACCAACACCACCACTACAACTATAACTATCAACACCACCAACACCACCACTACAACTATAACTATCAACACCACCAACACCACCACTACAACTATAACTATCAACACCACCACTACAACCAACTATCAACACCACCACACAACTATAACTATCAACACCACCACTACAACTATAACTATCAACACCACCACAACACTACAACACCACCACTACAACTATAACTATCAACACCATCAACACCACCACTACAACTATAACTATCAACACCACCACTACAACTATAACTATCAACACCACCACACACAACTATAACTATCAACACCACCACTACAACTATAACTATCAACACCACCAACACCACCACTACAACTACAAACACCACCACAACTATAACCATCAACAATTCACCTCCAACACCACCAATACAACCATAACCATCAACACCACCACTACAACCATAACCATCAACACCACAACACCACCAATACAACTATAACCATCAACACCAAACACCACCACTACAACTATAACCATCACACCACCACTACAACTATATAACTATCAACACCATCACTGCTAACCATAACTATAACACCACCAACACCACTACTACAACCATACCATCAACACCACCAAATAATCACCTTTTCATCTGCCAATTATAACTATCAACACTACCAACACCACCACTACAACTATAACTATCACAACACCACCAACACCACCACTACAACTATATATAATCCATTCAAATTTTTTCACCACCAACACCACCTTCAATTCAACTATAACTATCAACACCACCAACACCACCACAACTCTGGAAATCATCGCCACCAACACCACTACTGCAACCATCAACACCACCAACACCACAACTACAGCCATCAACACCACCAACACCACCACTACAACTGATCGTCAACACCACCAACACCACCACTACAATTACAACAATCACAACACCACCTACTACAACTATAACTAATAAACCACCAACACCACTATATTATTAATGCCACTAACACCACTACAAGTATTCATCATGTCACCACCATGATTTCAAACAAATACAAATACAGGGTTTAGATCTGAAAAGTTATTAAACAACAACTTCAACGTTCCTAGGACATCAGCGGAACAAACTGATAATGAATATCACAACTGCTAGCCATGATTGAGTTCTAGGACTAGAACTTTATAACGCCACCAACACTTTGTTTGTAAGCAGCACCAGGAACCTTGGATTAGTTTTTATTTATTTGATGCAAACAACACAAATTTTTCCTTTTTCTCGGACTGCCTTGTAATGCAACTGCCAGGGATCGTTAACGTTGGCAGACAGTTTGTTTATCTAAGATGCACCTATTGATTTTTCCTTTTTCTCGGATCTGTACGGACCTCCTTTTTATCCTCTGTCTATGATGGGACTAGGTGTCGATCCACTTCTGGTGGGGCTCGAATCCACTACCTTTTGGTTGAGAGGCCGACAACTTTGCCTCTGGACTACTGGAGTCCACCCTCTTGGTTGCTAGTGCGATCTGTTTACAGCCAGGCGAAGGGATAAAAAAAGAAATGAAATGAAGAATAGGAGACAGAGCAAAAGCAATTTATAAATGTTTATTTTGTGTCTATGGGTAAAAACGACATAAGAAATACTTAATATAGTAGTTAGAATCTCTAAAGTGCACTGTAACATATTATCATCATCATCTCTGGATTAAATTATCCCTAACTACATATTTGATGATTTTGACTTTATAGTTCAATAGTGTGCCTAGGTCCATTTTCGTGAAAAACGAGACAAAGAGAATAATCCTAGGGAATCAATGGAAAACTTGCATTCTGGGAAGTGTGAAATAGATATGATGAAAATAAATCACTTTTACTGCCGTTTGAAATTCCGGAATTTCCAAAGTCCATGGTTTTTGGCATTTTGCTCTAAATGACGTAATATTGACCTAGGCACACTAAAGAAATAACCCCTTCAATTATCAGATTCATCGTGTTCTAACCCCTTCAATTATCAGATTCACAGTCGTGTTCTAACCCCTTCAATTATCAGATTCGACAGTCATGTTCTAACCCCTTCAATTATCAGATTCACAGTCGTGTTCTAACCCCTTCAATTATCAGATTCACAGTCATGTTCTAACCCCCTTCAATTATCAGATTCACAGTCATGTTCTAACCCCAATTATCAGATTCACAGTCATGATTCTAACCCCTTCAATTATCAGATTCTAAGTGTGTTCCCCTTCAATTATCAGATTCACAGTCGTGTTCTAACCCCTTCAATTATCAGATTCACAGTCATGTTCTAACCTTCAATTATCCAGATTCACTCATAATTATCAGATTCACAGTCATGTTCTAACCCCTTCAATTATCAGATTCACAGTCATGTTCTAACCCCTTCAATTATCAGATTCACAGTCATATTTCTAACCCCTTCAATTATCAGATTCACAGTCATGTTCTAACCCCTTCATTTATTATCAGATTCACAGTCATGTTTCTAACCCCTTCAATTATCAGATCCACAGTCATGTTCTAACCCTTTCAATTATTATCAGATTCGCAGTCATTCTTACCCCTTCAATTATCAGATTCACAGTCATGTTCTAACCCCTTCAATTATCAGATTCACAGTCGTCACTTGTTCTATCTCACAAAGAAAAGAAATTCAGTCTACACTAGTAATAATAATTAATTTGTTTACATTTTGTGTAACTTCAGATTCTCTTTACAAACTTTAGAGCCTTCTTTCTCAAAATGGGTTTATGTGTAGTTAGAACAAGATAACTCTGAGCGAATGATGTTATATCAAAATGTTTTTAAAGGTCATTGCACATTTCATACACAATAAAATGGATGAGTGATGATAAACATGTCAACACACATTTACAACACACCTCAATATATATCATATATGCCAATGTACACTACACACCATACAATGGACTAGCGATTATAAACATGTCAACACACACTACAACAACAATAACAATAACAATGACAATGATGATAATAATAATAATAATAATAATAATAATAATAATAATAATAATAATAATAATAATAATAATAATAATAATAATAATAATAATAATAATAATAATAATAATAATAATAATAATAATAATAATAAGGCATTTATATAGCACCCTTATCCATTTGAAATGCTCAGTGGTAGCTTAACATGATTCGTAATAAAAAGTTTTACACATCCAAGCTCATTTATCGACAATAAAAGTCCAATATAAAAAAAATCATGAATAAAAAATGAACACTGACAAATACAAAACGCAATGTAAGACATCGTGTAAACTTAACTGTATGTTTATATCAATAATAAAAGATCTTCAACTGATTGTAAGGTCTTATTCTAAGAAAAATTTCTTAAAAGAGAGTCGGTTTTCAATTTTGATTTAAAAGGATTTAATGATTTTTCATTTCTCGTGTCCTCAGTCAAGGAGTTCCAGATTTTGGGTGCAGCAAATGCAAAAGTTCTGCCAGAGAGAAATTTGATTTGGGTATATTCTTGACTAAGACAGTTTGAGATGATGATCTAAGTTGTCGTAAAGGCTGATGTATCATATGTCAATATACACTACACACACCATAGAATGGACTAGTGACAATGACCAAGTCAACACACACTACAACACACCTCAATATGTAGCACATCGTTGGTGAAAACTGTCTATAGTCTCCCTGATGTAACGTTTCAGGAGTAGCAAAAAAATGTCATAAATCATCGAATCAAGCTGCAAACACTATGCACATATTTTACAAAGATGAAAGAAGCATGTGTTTCATCGTTTAGGACAAATCTCATATTCCATATGCCATGGACTTGCGTGTTTAAACAAGTTCATTGACGATATGCCAATGTACACTATAAATGTACGTTAAATTGCACAATACCGATAACATGAGCTAACATAAGCTAAAACACAGTCTAAAATATCCATATTAGTGTTAACTTTAACTCACAGAAAAGGACCCAAATTTAAACCATCACATACATACTAATTTATGGAATAAACTTCATCACATATCAACATAAACTAAAATAAAATAAAATACATCACATACCAACAAAATACTAAAATACACAATAAAATACATTATATATCAATAAAATACTAAAATAAACAATAAAATATATCACATATGAACATAAACTAAGAGACACAATAAAATACATCACATATTAACAAAATACTAAAATACACAATAAGATATATCACACATCAACATAAATTAAAACTCTCGATAAAATCTATCACATATCAATGTTGACTTCCCTAAAACAATAAATTATATCACATGTGAATGTAAACTAAAACACACTAAAATATGTCACATTTCCAGCCGTAAAACAGACTCCGACAATGCAAGCTAATTCCAACTTGCACTACGGTAGGGACATTCCAGAAGGCATTGATAATTAACTTGACTTGAAACACAAAAGTATGAAAAGTATACTAGCCTTAGTCTGATGGTAGTTTGGCAAACTCAGAATGGCGTCTCCGAATATTCACAATCCATGTGTCCATGAGTCTCTGTCGTTAACTTTTACTAAGGTTTCTTTACAAAGAAAATACACCTAACCATCTGTTCACCATCATGTATGTTCTTTTCAAAGTAAATGCAGACTTACTGAATTAAAAAAGCCAAAATTACATAATAAATACATTTTTAACGTTCTGGTTGGGCAGCTATGATACAATAATAATTTTTCTCTAAAACACACACTAAAATATATCCCATATCAACATACAAAACAAACACTAAAACATATCACATGCTAAGGAAAAGAAAAGAAAAGTATAAAACAATCTAAACTCAAAAGAAAAGAAGGTTTGTGATTTGATTTGATTTTACCCACATCCACAACTAAGGTGATCTCTGCGTTTTTGGTAAGGTATTCTTTTAATTTTGCTCAGACTGCCTTGTAAACAGCCAAGTGATCTTTAACATTCACAGAGCACATGGGACCTCCCTTTTATTGTCCATCTCTGATGGGACTAGAAGTTGATCCAACTATCCAAATTAGAGAGGGTGGGTTTTACTCCAAAAATAAAAAGAGAACATATTTCAACCGCCAGGGTCTGAACTCACGACCGTCTGGTTGGAGCCGACATCTTGCCTCTGGACCACTGAGTCTCCCAGAAGATAGGGACACACAATGCAAACTGCACAGTCCATTTAAGGTCAAGTAAAAACATTCAAATGTAGACGCCATAGAATATGGGGTCATCATCTATATATCTATTTGTGCAGAGGTAATCTCTTCCACTGCTGCATGTAAAAGAGTTTTATGCGAGACAGAAAACATGCTTGAGGAAATCATCCAGTAGTAAAATCACAGGCAGGCGTCTGTCCTGGAGTAAAACTGGAATGAGATGCAAAACTCTGTGTAAATATAACACATTGACGCGTCCCTATAAGTGTAAGCTTAGAGCTCAATACAATATGCCACATGTTAAAGCGTGCCAAATTACGAGTCAAAGTGCAACGTGTCGAATAATATAAAAAAACGCACTAAAATACTAATCAACATTACTCTTTAAGAAGTAAAGAAAGCTAAGATGAAAAAGGTTCAAATATCTCTGAAAACACACCATGACATTGAAACTTGATACGAGAACAACTAGACCAGGCTGCAACACATACACATGATGGTTCCATCCTCAAATATTGACTGTTACCTGTGCAAATGTTACACGAGTATGGAAAGTTTGGGGACAAACGG
Organism: Doris montereyensis; assembly: GCA_037039925.1. Taxonomy (NCBI): domain Eukaryota; kingdom Metazoa; phylum Mollusca; class Gastropoda; order Nudibranchia; family Dorididae; genus Doris; species Doris montereyensis. The sequence goes on along the minus strand of JAXRKP010000774.1, from coordinate 16,503 downwards.
CCCACAGAAATTGGACTAAATAAATAGTAGTAGTAGCACAAAGATTTAGAAATCAAAATTAAAATACATTACATTGTAATCAAAATTTGATTAATCATCTTTAAATTTAAAATATCTTGCATAATGTGAGTTCCAAAGATTTGAATTAGAAAGAAAACTTGCAAGAAAATGACTTTGCATTAAACCTAACTAAAATACATCACAAAACGAATAAAATTATTGAGATCGGTAACACATAACCAAATGTGTAAAAATCGAATGTATCAAAATACACAATTACAATGTATCAAATGTATCAAAGTACACAATTAAATACATCAACTGTCATAACACAACAAATGACACAAAACTTTCATCAGGTTTGCCATGAATAAAATCAATGTTAAAATGATAACAGGTAAGTAAAAAAGTTGTTTGTTTAAACATAAGTTGATTGAAGTTTTCCCTGACAACAATTTAAATATTAATAAGTAACAATGACAACAGTGATAGTAACGAATACAATTCTCTCTTTATCCGTCATCTAACTCTTCTATGATTACACCAGGACACAATTACCCTAACAGGAAGTACCATTCGCTGTAAGGGGAAACAAAGCCAATTATTTCTGTTAATTGAGCATGACAAAGCTTTATCCTTAGGTTGAGTAAATTTTATTGCATTAGAAATTAAATTGTAGACGTAAAATATATGACATATTTAACTATAAAGTGTAGAAATTTGGGCATATGTTAGTTCCTCTTTATATGTGCAAAAAGATTTAAGAGTCATGGATCGCATAAATCAGTAAAAAGCATCTGTTATTATATGAGATACAAAACAAATTTAAGCTCTTGAACATCAAAATGTTTTTGGAATAAAAAACTTGTACATTAAAGTATTAAAGTGTTGATAAGTACAAAAAATATGTATTGTGTTATAACTTAAGCTGTATTGTTAAGCTGTAACAAATTTGTAACCCATAAGATATTGACATAAGCAGACATTTGTTCTACTTTCGGGTACACAAATGTGTAAATCACAAAGCCATAAGTAGTGCAAAACTGCCATGGATTCAAGACACAAGATATTACTAGTTCACAAAGTAACATACACATTTTTTTCAGTTAGACTTATTGTAAAAATAAAGTTTATATGGACCAGCTACAAATGTATGTCTATTGAACAGGCATCTAAACCCATTACATCAGAAGGTAGAATGGGATCTGATACAGAAAGAAAGAAAGAAAGAAATAAAGAAAGAAAGAGGAATATAATATGAATGTTGAAAGCCCTTGAAGCACCAAGCAAAATATAATAAAACTCTATTGCAAGATATATTAAGTGAATACAGTAATTATTCTGCTGTAAGCTCATTGCAAAGTATTCGCTGACCTGCCGATCAAACCTTTGAAGTCACCACTTTGCCAATTTGCGGATCAAACCTCTGATATCTACCTGAGCTTTGTGATTCGTATTTAAAAACTAATCAAAACTCTAATGTCATGTCATCGACTCTGTATTACACGAACAAGCTCTCTGTCCACAGTTTCACAGTACAACAAAAACCGGGACGTTGACTGTTATGGAGCCTTTGGCACAAAGTCAAAGGTCGACAAGCCGCAAATGAATAATTGGGTTGCCTCTTTGACCTCTTATCCATAAACATAGCAACAAAATCCAGATGGCTACACATACCAGAATCAAAATAAGACGATGTCAAAGGTATCATGTCTTGTGGCTAAAACACATGAAACTATAATTGGGCAAAAGTGTCTCGAAAAAGGTCACACTTAGACGGAATATAACTCTGTTCATGCCACCATTGAACGAGCCCTTGTCAATAATGGGAGACAATGTAACATCTAATTCCCATCTGACTACTGCCGAATCATCGACGGCAAGAAAGAGGGGCAGACCACTGTGCACTATTTGGTGTAGGAATTTTTCTTTTCAATTTGACGTTGAATCTTCGTCCTCATCAAGGCCTGGTAAAATGACCGATGACCCCCTCATCCATATTTGAGCTTTGAAATACCATCCAAGTGGAACAATATATTTCATTACACAGCATAGATGAATAAACCCTGCTTCCTCAATCAAGAATTGACAAGAGGATTGTTGTGGATGAGATGAGCTACACTGGTCAGAGAAAAAAGCAAAGAGGAACAATTCCACCATTTGCAACAAATGAAATATGCGCTTCCTGAATGTGTCCAAGACTTCTATGGAAAATCTGCCACATTGAGCTACACCAGATGACAAGTCTGGCTTCATTTCAATATGTTAAGGAGCACAAAAACAAAAATGTTTCTTCATGCCAAGAATGACATAACGATCCAGTTCTGACTTGTGTTACCATGAGGGTATTTTTTATTCTTTTAAATTTTGAATTCATAAATGGCTTCACTAAATTTAGTTCAAGATCATTTTTCCATGATATTCTTTTAACTGTTTAAGCACATCATTTATTATTTAAATTATTATTACATATTGTTTTGAAAATAAAGTTAATTGATAAAAGACACATGATTCGCCATAGGAAGAATGGGTCTAGACATTACATTTTGTTTAAGGTCTTAAATCATTTTTAATTCGATTGCAATCTGAGTTGGGTTTTTGTCATATCAAACTCTTGCATCATCAAATAGAAAGTTATGGAAGGCAAAAATAGAAATCTCATGCAATTTTGAAATTAAGATTAACTGTAAAATTTTAAAATCAGTAAAAAACAGTAGCATACTGATTAGGAAAGATGAGAAATCATCACTTGCAGTACTTTGTACTCAAAGTCTTCAACACAGGATGTACACGACTTGTCTTTCGATGTTGTTCACCAAACAGTTCGATCAAACCTTTGAACTGACCTCGGAGGATTGATTAGTGTAAATATGACGACAAAATGCAATGCCAAAAGCTCTGATGTCGACATCAAAGGTTTGATCCCCCGTTGATTGTCAAAATGTTGACACCAAAGGTTTGATCCCCGTTGATTGTCAAAATGGTAAGTTTAAACGTTTGATAAGCGGGTCATCGTAGCTATAAATAGCAACAACTATTTGACAAAAAACAAAACAAAACAAAAAAAAAGCAACGATCCTTTCATAAATAAAGCATTTGTGATGACTGCAATAGAATCTTGGTTTCAAAAGGCTTATTTGACGTAGTAAAGACTTTCTACTATGTTGGACAGGCTCTTGATTTACCCCATGTCTACCGTAGAGGGGGATTTCATAACAATTCATTGATATCACTTTTAATTGATGCAGATAAAACAATAAATAAAAGAATTTTGCACTACGTAACAGAGATATCTGTAACTATGGCTAGTGTTCTTAATACCATCCCTCATTATCTTTGCGATTATGTTCAGTAAAAAGGATAAGAATAAATGTTTAATTAAGAATTCATATTTATTATTATGATTTAAGTAAAGCTTTAAACAGCTTACAATGTAAGGAAAATAGTCTTTATAATATTTTTTATATATATATATATAAAGGTTTATCTTAAAGTGTCTTGTTTCATTGGTTATAAAAAAGGAAGAAATCAGGACCAAAAGGATTGTTAATTTCAAGCATGTTTATCTTACGTAGACTCCACCGTCTATTGAATATTCCGAGCATACGAAGAATGAAAGGCAAAACTATGATACAAGGAAAGACTCATACACAGAAATCACAAATCCTACACAACTCAATCATAAAAGTGCCTACAAATTTGTTTCAAATAAGTGTAAATGTTCTCCCACTCCTTTAGAGCCCCTTTGAACCCAAAGCTTACTGTCGACCTGGGAGTTAACGGAGCCATGAAACCGTGAGGTTGACCTTTATAATAGGGAGAGCTCACTTCCACGCCAGCCTGGCTGGAGGCGCTCCAGCGTACAACAAGCCGTCATCCCTTAAAACGTCAAACTCGGCAATGACCAAATAGGTGGGTGGAAGGAGGGCCAGGTCGTGTCTTCAGACAGGAGAGGGGAGACGCGGGGGTCCAAAGCGAGACTTTCCACTTTCTCTGCAGTTTCCATGTCAACGCCTTCGTCAAAATCATCCCTGTCAGGATTAGGACGCACATATTTTGGCATGTACTCCTCCTTGAAATACTGGCTATATGCGGAATGGCGGGCAGGTGCACTCAGATGATGATTGGTCTGCAGAATCGCCAGATTTTTATCACTCCATTCCAGGTCAAAGTACGAAGCAGCATATATATTCATGAGTCTCCTAATAAAAAAGAGATTTTTTTTTAAAGACAGAGATTGCACATTGCCTATGATCAATGACCCAAACTAGAATTTTATCAAAGTGTGATGTGACGTAACATGCAATTATAACATACCATGCAAATATGACATGCCACGCATAATTATGACATACCATGCAAGCATGACAGACTGTGTAATTTAATACTTACTATACAATTGTGACATACCATGCAATTATGACATGTAATGCAATTATGACACACTGTGTAATCATGACATAAAATGAAATTATGTCATAAAATGCAATTATGACATACTGTGTAGGTATGACATAACATTCAATTATATCATACAATGCAAATATGACACACCATGCAATTATATCATACAATACAAATATGACACACCATACAATTATATCACACATTGTAAATATGACACACCATACAATTATATCACACATTGTAAATATGACACACCATACAATTATATCACACATTGTAAATATGACACACCATACAATTATATAATATAATGCAAATATGACACACCATGCAATTATATCATATAATGCAAATATGACACACCATGCAATTATATCATACATTGTAAATATGACACACCATACAATTATATAATACAATGCAAATATGACACACCATATAATTATATAATACAATGCAAATATGACACACCATACAATTATATAATACAATACAAATATGACACACCATACAATTATATCATACAATACAAATATGACACACCATACAATTATATCATACAATACAAATATGACGCACCATACTATTATATATGACATACAATACAAATATGACACACCATACAATTATATCATACAATACAAATATGACACACCATACAATTATATAATACAATACAAATATGACACACCATATTATTATATCATACAATACAAATATGACACACCATACAATTATATATAAATATAATACAAATATGACACACCATACAATTATATAATATAATGCAAATATGACACACCATACAATTATATAATATAATACAAATATGACACACCATACAATTATATAATATAATGCAAATATGACACACCATGCAATTATATAATACAATACAAATATGACACACCATACAATTATACCATACAATGCAAATATGACACACCATGCAATTAATCATATAATGCAAATATGACACACCATGCAATTATATCACACAATTTAATTATGACACACCATGCAATTATATCACACAATTTAATTATGACACACCATGCAATTAATCATATAATGCAAATATGACACACCATGCAATTATATCATACAATGCAAATATGACACACCATGCAATTATATCACACAATTTAATTATGACTCACCATGCAAATATATCGTACAATGTAATTATGACTCACCATGCAAATATATCATATAATGTAATTATGACTCACCATGCAAATATATCGTAAATGCAATTATGACACTTTCTTTCTTTCTTTATCAGTTCCCATTCTACCTTTCGGTGTATGGGTTCAAATGCCCGAGATGATCTTTCTCCAGGCTGCCCTGTCCTGGCATTTTCTGTTTCCTTCCAAAAAAGTTAAATTTCTATGTTTCAATGCCTCTTTTATATCTTCTTCCCACTTTCTCCGAGGTCTGCCTTTTGGTCTTTACCTTGAGCTTTAGCACTGTATATTGATTTAGCTATTCTATTGTCATTCATTCTGTTTACATGCCCAAACCATCTCAATTGATTTGTTTCTATCTTAGTTTTTATGCCATCTGCTTTGGTTTGATCTCTTATTGTTTTGTTTCTGATTTTGTCTCTTTTAGTTTTTCCTACTACTCTTCTTAGATATTTTATTTCATTTCAGCTGCCTGTACTCTACTGTATTCTCTACTGTCTAAGGTCCAGGTTTCGCTGCCATAGAGGAGAGTAGGACAATAAACTGTATTGTTTACTGCCATTTTGGTTTTGTTGACAATTCTTGTTTACCTACAAATGCCTTTCCTAGATGGTTATATATTGCACTTGCCTTTTTGATTCTCTGGCTGATTTCTTCTTTTAGTTTTCCCTCTGAGTTAATCATTACTCCTAGGTAATTGTAGCTTTGAACTTGTTCTTAACTCTCCCTGCCCAATTTAAGATTTGTGTTTTAGCTTCCCTAGTTACTAGCATTGTTTTGGTTTTCTTTGCATTTACTCTCATTCCTCTTTTATTTAGTTCATTGTTCATAATGTTGATATTCGACTGAAGGTCACTTTCTGATTTTCCAAACAGAACTAAATCATCGGCAAATGAAAGCATTGATACATTTACTGGTTTGAGCTTCCACATACCTACATTCATTTTCTTCATTTTTGAGGATGCCTTTGCGACTGAATCCATAAATGTGATAAACAAAAGAGGACTTAGGTAACAACCCTGTCTTACTCCTATATCTACATCAAATTCTGCAGATATGTTTCCAGCTACTGTCACTGCACATGTTGGTTTATTGTAAAAACTTTTAATGGCTTCTATTAAATTTTGCTCTACATTGTGTTCTTTTAAGGAATGTAATATTTCGTCCCTCCTCAGTGTCAAATGCCTTTTCTAAGTCAATAAAACACAGGTGCAGGTCAATGTTTCTCTTTAAGGAATTTTTCTATTATTTGTCTAATTGTAAATATGTGGTCTTGTACACTTCTTCCTGGTCTAAATCCACTCTGATGTTTTTCAATCTGATCCTCTACTCTTTTCCTTAGTCTCATTTCCAGAATCCTGGCATACACTTTTCCTGGAACGCTAAGTGGTGATATCCCTCTATAGTTTGAGCATTCCATAGTTGATCCTTTCTTATGTATTGGTACTACTGTTCCCTTTTTCCAGTTGTCTGGCACCTGTTTGGACTTCCATGCTTGTTGGCATATTGCATGTAGTAGTTTGTCTGTCTCTCTCCCTTGGTTTTTAATCATTTCTGGATAAACTTGATCTGCTCCTGGGGCTTTTCCTAATTTCACTTTTCTTATAGCTGTTTGGATTTCTTCCCATTGAGTATTTACATCTTCAGCTGTCTCATCTCTGGATTACTTTTTACTCTTACTAATTGATCTTTACTCCTTGTTTCATATGTTCTGGAGGGATTATGTAATTGGTGAATATGCTTTCTCCATGTTTCCATGATTTCGCTGTCTTCTTTCATTATTTCTCCTTTGGCATTCTTAATTTGTCGTATTGGGCATGCTTTGGTCTTTCTCATGCTCTTCATTGCCCCCAGAACAGCTTTTTGATTTCCTTGATAACTTTCTTGAAGTCTTTGTCCAAACTCTTCCCATTGTTCCTGTTTTGCTTTCCTCACTTCCTCTTTGGCAATAGTTCTTTTATTCACGTAATCTATCCTATCCTCTGGTCTCTTTGTTTGCAAGTATTTCTTCCAGGCATCCTTCTTTTCTTTGATCTTAGTCTTGACATTCTCATTCCACCATGCTGTTCTTTTCCTATTCTCCTTTAATTTGTTTTCCTACCACAGACCTCTTCAGTACAACTGAGGAGTGTTTCTTTATACATCTGCCACTTTTCTTCTATTGTGCTATCATTCAGATCCATCTGCCTTTCACTGATAAATCTTTTTATCCTAGATTGGTATACCTGTTTTATACTATTGGTTTATTTAGTTCTTCTATTTTGAGTTTAGTAGCTTTCTTCTCTTTCCTTTTCTGTTTGTTTTCTTCAGTCAGTAATCTCATTTTGGCAATCACTAGGTGATGATCCCTAAATATTTCTGCTCCTTTGTTTACTCTTGCATCAAATGTACTGTAAAAAGGAGCTGCTAACTATTATGTAGTCTATCATTGACTTTTCATACCTGTCTTCATTTACTCTTGTATATTTGTGGATATCTTTATGAGGAAAAAGGTGTTACTATTTTCATGTTATTCTTTAAGCAAAAATCTATTAGTCTCTTTCCATTTGGAGAAGTTGTTGTCTCTTCCTTCTTTACCTATTACTCCTCCTGACGTTTCTACATTGTTGCCTACTCTAGCATTTAAATCTCCTAAAAGCATTAGTTCCTGTTTGGGTTTAAGATTCTCTGCAGCTATTTGTAAATCGTTTTCGAATGTATCTTTTTCTTCTTTAGTTGCGTCTTCGTTTGGTCCATAAGCTATTAATAATTTAATTTCTCGTCCTTTTGGTTTAATATTTACCTCTAATAGCCGTGGGCTTATAAATTTCCAACTTTCTAGTAGCTTTTCATGTCTTTTATGCACTAGGAGGCCTACTCCTGCTCTAGTTCTATCTTTGACATCTACTCCTGAGAAGATTAAAATATGATTCGGTCCTACATTTTCTATTCCTTGTCCTTTTTTCTTTGTTTCTGTAATGGCCAAAATATCTACTTTGAAATTTTTCCATTTCTTCAACTAATTCTAACTCTTTTCCATTTATTGCCCTAACATTCCATGTTCCAAAAATCACAGTCCGTATTCGTTTCCAAGTTCGTCTTCAAAAGATCAAGCCGGTTATATTATATTTATTTTTCTCTGAATCAGTTTGTTTTTGGATAAGCAGGGGATTAGCCCACTGTACCCTAGGTAGATGGTGGGGTTGCCACCTGAGGCCCCCTACCAGGCCTTGTTATTTTCAGGGTTAACTCCCTTGGGCTTTAGTCATTCAAGACTCCCTTATTTTCTGTCAAGGTTAACTCCCTTTTGCACTTGGTCCAGTCAAGACTGTAAGGCAGCAGGTTGTTTTCTTCAGGTTATCTCTCTTAGCCTTTGATCGGCCAAGACCCGCCTGCAAGGCAGCAGGAGACTCGTGGAGCAGATCCACCATAAGAAAAAAAGTGATTACGAGTCCCTACTGTATAGATAGGTCAAGGGCTAAAAATGTTTGATAGGTCCAATGACGAAAGTATAGGGTTTCTCCTGGATTTAAGAGACTATAATCATGATCGGAGATCAATTCTTTATCATATCAATGTTGTCTTGTCACGAATATACTCTAGGAATATTTGTGTCAATCCCTATTGGAACTCTTAACTATCAGACTATTCATGTCAACCCCTATCGGAACTATGTACTCTGGGACTATTTGTGTCAACCCTTATTGGAACTCTGTACTCTGGGACTATTTGTGTCAACTCCTATTTGAACTTTGTACTCTGCGACTATTTGTGTCAACTCCTATTGGAACTCTGTACTCTAGGATTATTTGTGTAAACTCCTATATGAACTCTGTACTGTAGGACTATTTGTGTCAACTCCTATTGGAACTCGTAACTCTAGGACTATTTGTGTCAACTCCTATTGGAACTCTGTACTCTAGAACTATTTGTGTCAACTCCTATTGGAACTCTGTACTATAACACTATTTGTGACAACACCTATTGGAACTCTGTATTCTAGGATTATTTGTGTAAACTGCTATATGAACTCTGTACTCTAGAACTATTTGTGTCAACTCCTATTGGAACTCGTAACTCTAGGACTATTTGCGTCAACTTCTATTGTAACTCTGTACTCTAGGACTATTTGTGTCAACTTCTATTGGAACTCTGTATTCTAGAACTGTTTGTGTGAACCCCTATTGTAACTCTGTACTCTAGGACTATTTGTGTCAACTTCTATTGGAACTCGGTACTCTAGGACTATTTGTGTCAACTTCTATTGTAACTCTGTACTCTAGGACTATTTGTGTCAACTTCTATTGTAACTCTGTACTCTAGGACTATTTGTGTCAACCCCTATTGGAACTCTGTACTCTAGGACTGTTTGTGTCAACTTCTATTGTAACTCTGTACTCTAGAACTATTTGTGTCAACTCCTATTGGAACTCTGTATTCTAGAACTATTTGTGTCAACCCCTATTGGAACTCTGTACTCTAGGACTATTTGTGTCAACTTCTATTGGAACTCTGTACTCTAGGACTATTTGTGTCAACTCCTATTGGAACTCTGTACTCTGGGACTATTTGTGTCAACTCCTATTGGAACTTTGTAATCTAGGACTATTTGTGTCAACTCCTATTGGAACTCTGTACTCTAGGATTATTTGTGTCAACTCCTATTGGAACTTTGTACTCTAGGACTATTTGTGTCAACTCCTATTGGAACTCTGTACTCTAGGATTATTTGTGTCAACTCCTATTGGAACTCTGTACTCTAGAACTATCTGTGTCAACTCCTATGGTAACTCTGTACTTTAGGACTATTTGTGTCAACTCCTATTGGAACTCTGTACTCTAGGACTATTTGTGTCAAGTCTTATTGGAACTCTGTACTCTAGGATTATTTGTGTCAACTTCTATTGTAACTCTGTACTGTAGGACTTTTTGTGTCAACTCCTATTGGAACTTTGTACTCTAGAACTATTTGCGTGGACCCTTATTGGAACTCGTAACTCTATGACTATTTATGTCAACCCCTATTATAACTCTGTACTCTAGGACTATTTGTGTCAACTTCTATTGTAACTCTGTACTGTAGGACTATTTGTGTCAACTCCTATTGGAACTCTGTATTATAAGACTATTTGTGACAACACCTATTGGAACTCTGTATTCTAGGATTATTTGTGTCAACCTCTATATGAACTTTGTACTCCAGAACTATTTGTGTCAACCCTTATTGGAACTTTGTACACTAAAACTATTTGTGTCAACCTCTATATGAACTTTGTACTCTAGAACTATTTTTGTCAACCCTTATTGGAACTTTGTACTCTAGAATTATTTGTGTCAACCCCTATATGAACTTTGTACTCTAGAATTATTTATGTCAACCCCTATTGGAACTTTGTACTCTAGAACTATTTGCATGAACCCTTATTGGAACTTATAACTCTAGGACTATTTGTGTTAACCCCTATTGGAACTTTGTACTTTAGGACTATTTGTGTCAACCTCTATTGGAACTCTGTGTACTAATTGGATTAAATCAATTTTTGAATTGGAGAAATATTGTTTGCCTGCGATTGAAGACATTAAAAACTGGTACTAGATTTAATTCAACGAGTTCAGGTCATTGCAATAAAAAGTCTGCGTAGCCTCAGAACCAAGTACTGATTCGATATAATAATCGTATTTGTTATCACCCGTACCTAATATGGTGGTTTCTGAGTTAAGCCTAGTCAAATTTCAAGAGACTCAACTTTATTGTAATTAGGAATCTGTCTACGGACACGCTTGTTGTATATAATATTAGTGAGATCAGCCTGAAAAAGGAGGTGGGAGACATAAAGAAACTAACATTCAAAATGCCTTTGACAATATCATATCTCTAAAGAGAAGGGAATTTCAAGTGAGAATGTTTCTTATAAGGAAGTGTCTAGCGGGACCCCAAACGGGGTCTACCTAGCCAACGAGGCTGGGAAGACCCCAGAAATATTCTGCTATTTGCGCATGCGTGACTTTGCGTTGTTTCCACCTCCTTCCCTCGACTGACAGAAAATGGCGGAGCCGATTCTGTCAGTGGGAGATTATTTCGAAGATTTTTTTATGCCTTCAAAACTGTTGTTAACAAGAGGGTGGAGCAGCTGAACAAAAAGCTAGTAGTTGGAAATTCTAGCCACACATTGGAGGAAAGGAACAAGACTTTAAAAGGAAGTTTTAGGTTTAAACCGGAGTTGGTCTACACTACTGTCACATTTCGTTGTGTACACAAGGGGATCGTCGTAAGTAGATCTAGCGGCCGGGGATTCCTTCCGGATAACTCATACTAGTAAAGGGGGTTCCAGGGGTTCCTCCCCGCCCCCCCCCCCCCGGTATCGCAAAAACTATTGATCTACAATGTTTTTTTAGTGTTTAAGTCGTTCTTAGGACACTAAAAACACACACAAAACAAAACAAATATATAGATGCCGTGCCGTTAAAACAGTATACTCTGGAGGGGGGTTTCAGGGGGGGGGGGGTTGCTCACTGACGTAAATTGACGCATAATGACATAAAAACAACAACAAAATAGTGAGTTCCAGGGGGGAAGCCCCCTGTTATCTCAAAAACTTCATTTGCGACGGTTTTTAGTGTCAAATTCGTTCTCAGAACACTAAGTCCCCTTAAAAAAAACACATTTTTAGGGCCAATTTCGAATATGGAGCTCTATTATAAAATGACTCCTTCCCATTCCTGTTTATGTTTTTTGTAGGGTCTCCCTAGCCTAACTGTCTAGGTGGACCCCATTTGGGGTCTCCCTAGCCTCTTCCATTATAAAATGACTCCTTCCCATTCCTGTTTATGTTTTTTGTAGGGTCTCCCTAGCCTAACTGTCTAGGTGGACCCCATTTGGGGTCTCCCTAGCCTCTTCCTTTGTATAAAAATGGAATCATACAAATGATAAGAGAAAACTTGAATGAGGCATCAGTGTCGTTATCATGACCCTATCAACTTTTTGTGCAACTTTGAGACGACCCCTAGTTAATTCTGGATTGTTTCAATACGACAAATGACGGCGGAAGTCATGCAATAAACAAATCTTTACTCATGAATCAACTTAAGTGTGACACATTCTTGGTATACAAAATTATTATGACATCATATAAGCAAATATTTGAAATGCCGTTGCAACAAATAACATATCTCTAAATACATGTATGAGAAATTCAATATCAATTCAATTCAATTCAATTAAGTCAATCATCTTTATTGATCCTTCACAATTTCCGTTTGAAAAATCAAAGAATATATCAATGCATTTAAAATAAAAACAAATTTAACTTAAGTTAATCATTGAATGTTTAGATTTTAAGAGAAGTATACAAATATTCAAAGGTGGGTAAATAGATAGTGCGGTGAAACAATAGACATAAAAATTTTATTTTTTATTTTTTTAAGGTATGGTCAAACTTTCGTATGGCACATTGGCACTTGCGATTAAAATGAGTTGATTATCTTGATATCTTGCATATTATAAAAGAATAATTTAACCATAAACTGGGAAGTAGAAAATGAATGTAAACCTTGGATATTAATACTTTTACTTTTAACTCACTCACTGCCGGACACTTTCGGTTCAGATGACCGAGAAATGCCTGGCATTTTGAAACATAATCTTTAAAAGTCTCTGTAATCATACTATTTAAAGTAGATATGTAATGCAAATAGCATTCTCCTCAGAGAAAAATGATACTTCAGATGATGTCAGTAGTTTCTACACGTGATGTTTCATTTCGTTTTTTTTCTTCAAAAAGTAAAAAAGTAACGAAATGCGAAAAGCAAGAAATTCTTCCAAGTGGACCAAGACATATTCCATAAACTATTTCAGTATAAGATTTAGACTTAGGCATATACCTAATGATTGGCTTCTTTTCTAAATGTTTAAGCATCATAAAGATTTTTCTGTAACGAAGATCCCCCCCCCCCCCCCCCCGCCACTCTTCCTTAAAAAGAAAGACAACAATAGAAGATGACAACGACAAACTAAACTTATTTGTTAACAAGAACCCCCCCCCCCCCCCTCCACACATTTTTCATGGCACAAAAATTAAAAACAAACCCAACACAAACGTCAGCACAAAAGGAAATAGAAATCTGGGAAAATGTGCCATCACTCAACCCTTTCCTGCTTACTGAGACACAATCCTATAGCGCCCTAATGCGTCCTTTGCTTACTCTTATTCTCTGTACTTCCTTATCAACAGGATCTCGCAGCATGTGAGACTTGAATCTCATTATCTGCGAAACTTTCGGCTCCTCTGTGAATCCCCCCCCCCCCCCCCCCCCATAACTTTATGTACTACCGGCGATAGTTAACAAACCTACCTATTCACGACAGTTTGTGACAATTAAATGATCATCAAAGTTCTATAAAAATAGATATTTTCTGAAAGCTTGTTTTGTTCTATTTTTCATGATTTGTTTTCATTGGAATTGAAAGATTCTGTAGTCTTTAAAATTTATTTCAGCTGTGACATATACACTTTTCATTAGAGTAGCGGCCTTTTGCTTAGGTACACAGACTGAATAGGAGGTGAGGGCTTAGGCACACATATTAGAATTGTGGAGGACCCTTAGGCATGAAAGGGTTAATCTTAATCTATACATATTCAACATGTTTAGAGTTACAATAACAACAATAATATCTTCAAGAATAACAAAATCAATACTACGAGACTGAATAATCAACGGCAGATTAGTTCAGTTCTAGCTTTTCAACGATGGTGGAAATAAGCTTTTCTAGGTCCTTGCTCCTTTTATTAGCTGTCTCCAAAACTTCCTCGTGATTGGCTGTCGTAACGGCATCGTACTCCGCGATGACCATGTTCGTGATGAGCGACATTCCCAGAACTTTGATGCCACAGTGTGAGGCGGTGAGAACCTCTGGTACAGTACTCATGCCTGGGAAAATTGAGTAGATAGAAACATTGAAAAGAAAAGAAAAGGGAAGTTTGATTCATTGATATTTACCCATGTCCACCTCAAACGGTGATCTCACAGTGCAATAAGATAAAAGGGAAGTGGGAGTGTGAAAGAAAAGAAGTAGGACATACCACGAAAGGAGAAGACAGAGAACGAAAACCTTTTTTCTTCTCTCTTTTCTCACTCCTACATTGAAAGGGCAGACAGTTCATCCCCTTACACCAGTGCTTCTCAAACTATCTGATGTGGTGAACCACTAGTTTTCTCTCTCTCCGACGCGCCAGGGCGCGGTAAGCGAGACAAGACAATCCAGCCAATCCAACTAATATCCAACCAATCCAACCAGTACCCAGCCAATCCAACCAATACCCAGCCAATCCAACCAATACCCAGCCAATCCAACCAATACCCAGCCAATCCAACCAACACCCAGCCAATCCAACCAATACCCAGCCAATCCAACCAATATCCAGTCAATCCAACCAATACCCAGCCAATCCAACCAATACCCAGCCAATCCCACCAATATCCAGTCAATCCAACCAATATCCAGCCAATCCAACCAATATCCAGCCAATCCCACCAATATCCAGTCAATCCAACCAATACCCAGCCAATCCAACCAATAACCAGTCAATTCAACCAATATCCAGCCAATCCAACCAATATCCAGCCAATCCAACCAATGTGCAGCCAATCCAACCAATCCACTATATGGAGACACGGTAGTCCAGAGGCAAGGCGTCGGCCTATAAACCAAAAGGTAGTGGGTTCGATCCTCGCCAATGGTTGGAAAATTTTCTGATTTTTTTTCGAGCACATTAAATCTACTATTGATTCTGCAACAACTCGTTCGACAAACAAGTTGAAGCCGATGCCTTGATATAAGAGAAGGGACATAAATAATGTCTCAATATATAATAATATATATATAATATAAGAAAGTTATTTATAATTTATGCCCATGAATACCCAGCTATCGGTAGAAAAAAGATCTTTGTCAGAATGTCAACATGAAGCGCCCAACAGGCAGCTGTACTGCATCCCCAGGGAGTTGAGAAAGACTTTGAATGAAATGGCCTACAAGGGGATAAATGGTATACAGCTGGTGAGCTTGCATTTGTGTGGGGATACAGATGATAAATCCATCTTTATATTTTTAATGGATAATAAGGAATAAATCAAGACCACAAAAACATGTTGATATGAGCATACACACATAAAGAAAACATATATATATATTTATATATATATATATATATATATATATATAATATATATATATATATATATATATATATATATATATATATATATATATATATATATATATATATATACCTGTAGCGTCTATTTCGAGTAATTTTAAGAACCGCATGTCGGTGACGGTCTCATAGTTGGGACCAACCATCATGCTGTAGACACCCTCTTTTAAGAATGATCCATAACCGAGCTCTTCAGCCGTTTTCTTTGCCAGCTGACGCAGATCGACGTTATAGGCATGATTCATTGGTGGAAATCTGGGACCAAATCTAGAAAACAGAAACAAATATATAAAAGACATTCACCTGATATATGTGTATGTATCCAATGGGGCGTTTAGAGTGTGAAATTGTCTACCCTTGTTTCAGAAACAGATAGGTGGTAACTCTTTTGCGTAGAGCCTGAATCCCTTAGTATATTATAGTCAAATACAAGGACAGTGAGCACCTATACTATTGCTATTACAAAAGCAGTATAACTACTACCACCATTTCTAGTCTTGTTAATATTTTTTTTTCTCATAATGTAAATAAGAATGCTAATATTTGTGGGGATGATTATTTTAATAATAAGAGAAGAAGGAGAAGGAGTAGGATGACCACCAGTAATGATAATAACAATATCTAGAAATATTAAAGTAGTAGTACAGAACATTCTACGTTTTCCTATTTTTATAACATATTGACTTGTGCTAAACAAGATTAATATGTTATCTATT
>JAXRKP010000773.1:212500-221958 GCA_037039925.1 Doris montereyensis | reverse complement strand
AGATAGGAATCGACTCTCACAATTTCAAAGAGAAAGATAGGAATTGACTCTCACGATTGCAATGAGAAAGATAGAAATTGACTTTCACGATTCTATTGATAAAGATAAGAATTGACTCTCACAATTTCAAAGAGAAAGATAGGAAACGACTCTAACGATATCATTGAGAAAAATAGGAATCGACTCTAACGATTTCAATGGGAAAGATAGGAATCGATTCTCACACTTTCATTGAGAAAATAGGAATCGACTCTAACGATTTCAATGGGAAATATAGGAATTGACTTTCACGATTTCAATGGGAAAGATAGGAATCGACTCTCACGATTGCAATGAGAAAGATAGAAATTGACTTTCACGATTCTATTGATAAAGATAAGAATTGACTCTCACAATTTCAAAGAGAAAGATAGGAAACGACTCTAACGATTTCATTGAGAAAAATAGGAATCGACTCTAACGATTTCAATGGGAAAGATAGGAATCGATGCTCACACTTTCATTGAGAAAATAGGAATCGACTCTAACGATTTCAATGGGAAATATAGGAATTGACTTTCACGATTTCAATGGGAAAGATAGGAATCGACTCTAACGATTTCAATGAGAAAGATAGGAATCGACTCTAACGATTTCAATGAGAAAGATAGAAAAATGAGACTCTAACGATTCCAACGAGAAAGATAGGAATCGACTCTCACGATTCCAATGAGAAAGATAGGAATCGACTCCTAACGATTCCATTGATAAAGATAGGAATCGATTCTCACACTTTCATTGAGAAAGATAGGAATCGACTCTAATGATTTCATTGAGAAAGATAGGAATCGACTCTCACGATTTAATTAAGAAAGATAGCAATCGAATCTCACGATTCCAGGATTAGACTTTATTCAGTATTTATTCGATTCCATCCAATAGCTTGAATTGAATTTCAGTCCGCTACGAGTCTTAATAAATAATTCACAATTTTAGCACCTTTTACCTTACGTTCTTCTTTTTTTTTTTTTTTTTTTATTTCAAATACCTGACCCCATCGGGTTTGCAATGAAAAAATGGGGAAAAACAAAAACAAAGCAAAACAAAAAAAACAACACTAAAAGAAGAAGAGCAAAAGCATTTGAAACTCGAATTCACGTGCTTCTGGTTCACCAATTTATCATAGAGAACCTGTAATCGATCCCGGAATCCACTTTTACTATTCTTAAGAGTTTGACATCGGTATTCAATCGATTCCAAAAGAATACATTGGAATCGCCCAACACTAGCCCCAGTGACAAGCAGACGATGAGGTAATGTTTTGGGATTTTCTATTTTGTTTGGTTTTTTCTGTGTCTTTCCGTTGGCCTGCAAAGGGCGAATTGGGCCATGGAGAAGGAGAGTGACGTGAACCAATTTTCGCACTGATTGTGCAATTCTTGACGGCCAACAGTCAAGGTTACTCTTTTATTTAAATGTCTTCCATAACAGTCAGATGAATAGTGATAGATAGATAGATAGATAGATAGATAGATAGATAGATAGATAGATAGATAGATAGATAGATAGATAGATACATAGATAGATAGATAGATACATAGATAGATAGATAGATACATAGATGAATAGATAGACATCTAGATAGATAGATAGAAAATATATAGATAGGTAGACAGATAGACATATAGATAGATTGATAGATAGATAGATTGATAGATATATAGATAGATAGTAGATAGATAGATAGATAGATAAATAGATGGATATATATATATATATATATATATATATATATATATATATATATATATATATATATATATATATAGATAGATAGATAGATAGATATATAGATAAATAGATAGATACATAGATAGATACATAGATAGATAGATATATGGATAGGTAGATATATAGATAGACAGATAAATAGATACATATATAGATAATAGATAGATAAATAGATATATAGACATATAGATATATATAAATAAATAGATAGACAGAAAGATAGATAAATAAATCGATAGATAGATAAATAGATAGATAGATAAATAGATAGATAGATAGATAGATAGATAGATAGATAGATAATTAGATAGATAGATAGATAGATATAGATAGATAGATAGATAGATAGATATATAGATAGATAGATAGATAGATAGATAGATAGATAGATAGATAGATAGATAGATAGATAGATAGATAGATAGATAGATAGATAGATAGATAGATAGATAGATAGATAGATAGATAAATATATAAATATATAGGTAGATAAATAGATACATAGAAGTTACTAGTTTATTTGGTTACTTGACTGATTGATCAATACATGCATAAGAGAGAGAGAGAGAGAGAGAGAGAGAGAGAGAGAGAGAGAGAGAGAGAGAGAGAGAGAGAGAGAGAGAGAGAGAGAGAGAGAGAGAGAGAGAGAGAGAGAGAGAGAGGAGGGAGGAGGGAGAGAGAGGGGAGGGTGTGAGGGAGAGTGAGTGTATGACAGACAGACAGAGGGAGAGAGAGAGAGAGAGAGAGAGAGAGAGAGAGAGTGAGAGTGTGTGTGTGTGTGTGTGTGAGGAGAGAGAGAGAGAGAGAGAGAGAGAGAGAGAGAGAGAGAGAGAGAGAGAGAGAGAGAGAGAGAGAGAGAGAGAGAGAGAGAGAGAGAGAGAGAGAGAGAGAGAGAGAGAGAGAGAGAGAGAGAGAGAGAGAGAGAGAGAGAGAGAGAGAGAGAGAGAGAGAGAGAGAGAGAGAGAGAGAGAGAGAGAGAGACAGAGTGTGAGACAGTGTGAGAGAGAGAGAGAGAGAGAGACAGAGAGACAGAGACAGAGACAGAGACAGAGACAGAGACAGAGACCTTTTTCCTATCTTATCTTATCTTTAAGAGAGACAGGGACAAACAAAGAAATAACATGCTGGTCTTCTGCCTGTTGACCAGACAGCGATGTCTGACAGAATCTCTTGATCACCAGACAGATGTTTTAATGTAGGATAATAAATGTGTCAGAGACAGAGACAGAGACAGAGACAGAGACCTTTTCCTTCATCTTATCTTTTTAAGGGCTGACAGGGACAAACAAAGAAATAACATGCTGGTCTTCTGCCTGGATTACACCAGTTACAGCGATGTCTGATGGGATTACAAAGGTAGGATGTCCTTCATCTACAATGATAATAGAATTACTTACGTTGGATTACACATGTCCTACATCTACAATGATAATAGAATTACTTATATTGGATTACACATGTCCTACATCTACAAAGATAATAGAATTACTTACATTGGATTACACATGTCCTACATCTACAATGATAATAGAATTACTTACATTGGATTACACATGTCCCACATCTATAATCATTGGATTATGTCCTACATCTATTCATTATGTTCTTTTAAAGACTATTTCATCTTGATGCTGGGGCGGGGGGAAAGGGAGGGGTTTCTGGAAACAACTTTAACAAAAAGACTAATCCTTGTCATATAATTGATCTCATACTATTTTAAAGCCAAAGTCCTGGCGATAGCTATATCCGTCGTAAAAATAAATTAAAATTTTTAATGCATTATTATTATGAGCATTTCTCTTGTTTCCTTTGCATAAACTTTCAAGGCCTGATCTCGTAAGTCGTGTGAAATCAAGTCGCTATGATTCACGCATAGGCTAAACTGATCATTATATGTTCTGTTCTCTAACGCATCAACTATACAAAAAATACAACAAAAACAAGAAGAATAAAAATGACTATTGTTCTGAAGAGTTCACACGAACCCCTTTCATTCAATTGTGAACCCCATTCATTCAATTGTGAACTTTTTTCATTCAATTGTGAAACCCTTTCGTTCAGTTGTGAACCCCTTTCATTCAATTGTGAACCCATTTCATTCAACTGTGAACCCTTACAAAAAAAAATACAACAAAAACAAGAAGAATAAAAATGACTCTTGCTCTGAAGAGTTCACAAGAAAACTGGAAGCAAAAGATTAGAAACATCACGTCATTTTATTTCATTCTGAACCCTTTCATTCAATTGTGAACCCCTTTTATTCAGTTGTGAATCCCTTTCATTCAATTTTGAACCCTTTTCATTCAATTTTGTTAACCCCTTTCATGCAATTGTGAACCCCATTCATTCAATTGTGAACTTTTTTTCATTCAATTGTGAACCCCTTTCGTTCAGTTGTGAACCCTTTCATTCAATTGTGAACCCCTTTCATTCAATGAACCCTTTCATTCAGTTATGAATCCCTTTCATTAAGTGGTGAACCCTTTCATTCAATTGTGAACCCCTTTCATTCAATTGTGAACCCCTTTCATTCAATTGTGAACCCATTTCATTCAACTGTGAACCCTTTCATTCACTTGTGAACCCCTTTCATTCAATTGTGAACCCCTTTCATTCAATTGTGAACCCCTTTCATTAAGCGGTGAACCCTTTCATTCAATTGTGAACCCGTCATTCACTTGTGAACCCCTTTTATTCAATTGTTAAACCCTTTCATTCAAGTGTGAACCCCTTTCATTCAGTTATGAACAATTTTGACGAACAGTGCACATCCAAATTTGGTGTTTTTATTTTCTCTGATAACATTGCTGTTGGTCAAATAATTCATACAAAACGTTTGCACATTCATATATCGATACTTCACCGATTAGAGAAATCCGTTAGTTTGATTTGATTTGATTTACCCACATCCACACTTAAGGTGATCTCGGGATTTTTGGTAAGATTATAAATTTTTCCCGGACTAACCTGCAAACAGCCAAATGATCTTAAATGGGCACAGAATGTGGTAACCTGCACACGGGACCTCTTTTTTAATCGTCCATCTCTGCTGGGTCTAGGTGTCGATCCACCTAGCTAGACCGGGCGGGGGGGGAGAGAGATTTTTGTGGAAAAATACTCGAGAAAATATTTCAGCCCTTCGCAGGGCTCGAACCGACTACCATTTGGTTGAGAGGCCGACGCCTTGCCTCTGGACTACCGAATCCCCCGATCCGTCAGACAAACCGTTGAAAATTTGACAACGAAATGATAATGACGTCAATCTCCCAACTGTGAGCGGGGGTGGGGACACAAAGGGAGTAGGGAGGATCCGGGGCAGAGGGAGGGGGTGAGAAAATGTTAGTATGTGATTTCAAAGACGAAGGTTAAGTGTGATTGTCGCACTTTCTGAGTATTTTCTTTGTCCTTTTCAGTTTAATTACAGATATTATTAAACAGTTGCCATCAAAAGTTCAAAAATACATTTAAACACGTCACTTTGTAATCAAGACGTAATTAGTTGTATTTAAAGTTGATATCATTTGCACTGTAATTGAGTTGGCCATTTATCATAGTGGGGTGGGGGAGTAGGAAAAGAAAAGGAATACGAAAAACAACAATTAAAAGGCAGAAAACACGTCAAAAACGATCAACATACTGTTCTTGGTTGCGCAACTGTTGCAAGGGTGTCCCCAACTGATAGGATAAGATCAACGAATAGAAAGACAGAAAGATAGATAGATAGATAGATAGATAGATAGATAGAGATAGATAGATAGATAGATAGATAGATAGATAGATAGATAGATAGATAGATAGATAGATAGATAGATAGATAGATAGATAGATAGATAGATAGATAGATAGAATAGATAGATAGATAGATAGATAGATAGATAGATAGATAGATAGATAGATAGATAGATAGATAGATAGATAGATAGATAGATAGATAGATAGATAGATAGATAGATAGATATAGATAGATAGATAGATGGATAGATAGATAGATAGAAAGATAGATAGATAGATGATAGATAGATAGATATACAGATGAATGATAGATAGAGATGATGAAAGATAGATAGATAGATAGATAGATAGATAGATAGATAGATAGATAGATAGATAGATAGATAGATGGATAATATAATAGAAAGATAGTAGATCCCTTTATTTTCTTCACTTGATTCAAAGTGTGAATAGTAACCAGCTTTAAAAAGCCTAACATTCATATGTGAATGAGTAACCAGTGCCTGTATGTGTGTGTGTGTGTGTGTGTGTGTGTGTGTGTGTGTGTGTGTGTGTGTGTGTGTGTGTGTGTGTGTGTGGTAGGATCCCTTTGGAGTTCAGAAGGAATTTAAATGAAATGCCTTGCTGGGGCATAAATGATGTACTGTAGGTGAGCCTGCTCTTGTTCGGGTATACGGACTTTAAATCCCTCTTTATCTTTACTTTTATAAATATATACCTATATATATATATATATATATATATATATATATATATATATATATATATATATATATATATATATATATATATATATATACAGACAGAGACACAGAGAGAGACACACAGAGAGAGGGACAGAGAGAGACAGAGAGAGAGAGAGAGAGAGAGAGAGAGAGAGAGAGAGAGAGAGAGAGAGAGAGAGAGAGAGAGAGAGAGAGAGAGAGAGAGAGAGAGAGAGAGAGAGAGAAGAGAGAGAGGAGAGAGAAAGAGAGAAAGAGAGAGAGAGAGAAAGAGAGAGAGAGAGAGAGAGAGAGAGAGAGAGAGAGAGAGAGAGAGAGAGAGAGAGAGAGAGAGAGAGAGAGAGAGACAGAGAGAGAGAGAGAGAGAGAGAAATATATGAGAGATATATAAATATATATTTTTTTATGTTTTGTTTATTTATATAATTATATATAGATAGAGATATTTATTTATTTATATAATATATAAACAGATATACAGACAGACAGACAGACAGATATACAGATAGATAGATGGATAGATAGATATATAGATAGAGAGAGAGAGAGAGATAGACAGACAGACAGAGACAGACAGACAGACAGACAGATAGACAAATAGATAGATGGATAGATAGATAGATAGATAGATAGATAGATAGATAGATAGAGATAGATAGATAGATAGATAGATAGATAGATAGATAGATAGATAGATAGATAGATAGATAGATAGATAGATAGATAGATAGATAGATAGATAGATATATAGATAGATAGATAGATAGATAGATAGATAGATAGATAGATAGATAGATAGATAGATAGATAGATAGATAGAGAGATAGATAGATAGAGAGAAATAGATATATAGTTAGATAGATATAGATAGATAGATAGATAGATAGATAGATAGATAGATAGATAGATAGATAGATAGATAAATAGATAGATAGATAGATAGATAGATAGATAGATAGATAGATAGATAGATAGATAGATAGATAGATAGATAGATAGATAGGTAGATTGATGGACAGATAGATATAGACAGACAGATAAATGGATAGATTGATTGATTGATTGATTGATTGATTGAGTGATTGATCGATAGACACGGAGAGGGAGTAATAGAGAAGAGAGAGAAGAAGAAAGAGAAAGAAAGAGAGAGATAGAAGAGAAGAGAGAGAGAAAGAGAGAGAGAGAGAGAGAGAGAGAGAGAGAGAGAGAGAGAGAGAGAGAGAGAGAGAGAGAGAGAGAGAGAGAGAGAGAGAGAGAGAGAGAGAGAGAGAGAGAGAGAGAGAGAGGGGGGCAGGGAGAGAAACAGACATACAGAGGCAAAGTCAGACAAATAGTCAGACAAAGAGAGACAGACTGACACAAACACAGACAGATAACGATAGACAAAATCGAAATAGACAGAAACACAAGTAGACAAATAGCCACACAGATAAAGACAGGAACATAAGTAGAAGCAAACAAACATACAAGCAGACACAGACAAATACAGAGACAAACAGACATAAACAAAGACTAACCAAGACTGAGTTAGAAGTACAGACGAACATACAGACAAACAGGCATACAAGCAGGATAGCTAGACAATGAAAAGGCAGATACGGTCAAAAGAAAATCAAAACGAAAAGAAGAAATGACAGAACGGGAAAACGAAACATTATTGGACCAATGAAAGAGAGAAAGAATGCTGGATGGCAGAGAGAATGAGCAAGGATAAGGAGTGAAGGAAGACAGAGAGTATGAGTAAGGAGAAGGAATGAAGGAAGACAGAGAGAATGAGCAAGAATAAGGAATGAAGGAAGACAGAGAGAAGGAGTAAGGAGAAGGAATAAAAGAAAACAGAGAGAAGGAGCAAGGAGAAGGAATGAAGGAAGACAGATAGAATGAGCAAGGAGCAATAATGAAGGAAGATAGAGAGAATGAACAAGGAGAAGGAATGAAGCAAGACAGAGAGAGGGAGCAAGGAGAAAGAATGAAGAAAGACAGAGAGAAGGAGCAAAACAAAAATCAACAAAACAAAACAAAAACAAAAAGACAGAGAGAAGCAAATGAGTGATGGGAAGAAGAAAGTATTGATTTTTTTTCTGCCAAGAGATTGGTGGTATCGTTCCCTGTCCCAAGGCCGCAATCGCGTGGATTGAATCTTCCTTCCATCTTGCCGTCTGCTAAATGCTCCATTCCCACCGGAATGACGATATGCTTCTTTTGCTGGGTTTTAGTTTCCTAAGCGTTCCGCTATTCTTCCTCTTCCTTTCTTTCTCCCTCCTTGTTTTCGTTTCTTTTGGTTTGGTTTGGTTTGGTTGTATTTCAAATTTTCTTTCTTTCTTTTTCCATTTCGCTAGCCGAGAATATAGTGCAGCATTTTGTAATATGGCTCTAAAACAGAGACGTAGAGTGAAGTCGGATTTCAGGTATTCAGACGGTAAGAACATTTTCCAAAATTATACATAAAGAGATTTCTAAGCTACAGATCGGAATAGAATAGAATATATTCTACACTTATATATTGTGTAGTATATTTTTAGACCCGTGTCTCCCTTTACAAATTCCTATAAAAACTTTAGTCAAGCCTACAAACTGCATTCGGAAACCGATGTTGCTGACAAACTCCTATAAAAACTTTTAGTCAAGCCTACAAACTGCATTCGGAAACCGATGTTGCTGAAAATTCCTATGAAAACTTTAGTCAAGCCTACAAACTGCATTCGGAAACCGATGTTTTTTCTGACAAACTCCTATAAAAACTTTTCAGTCAAGCCTACAAACTGCATTCGGAAACCGATGTTGCTGAAATCTTGCATAGCAATAAGTATCAATGACGAATAGCGCCTTTTTAAATCAAAATTACATTCACGTTTACAATAACCATCAATGACGAATAGCGCCTTTTTGAGTCAAAATTAGATTCACATTTTTCTTTAAACAAGAAATACCTTTAAAGATATTGAAAATCTATTGTTTCTCACAATCAAAGCCGGTACATGAGACATTTTCATTTCTAAATTTTTCAGCAGACGTCATAGAATTCCGGATGTCTAGTATGACTAGGCCTAAGCCTAGATTCTGTTTACATTCGAAATAAAGATCTATCTTAAGATCATCTAGAATCTAGAAAATCTAGATTCTAGCTCTAGATATATGCTGAGAATAGAGGTTAAGTTATAAATTTTTTAGGTCTAGATCTATGCTGAGAATAGAGGCTAAGCTATACATTTTTAGGTCTAGATCTATGCTGAG
>JAXRKP010000773.1:205000-207500 GCA_037039925.1 Doris montereyensis | reverse complement strand
ATACATATATATATATATATTTTTATTCTGTGTCTATATATATATATATATTTATATATATATATATATATATATATATATATATATATATATGTGTGTGTTGTGTATATGTGTGTATAATATATCTGAATGTACATGTTTGTCAAAATTCACGGAGGCTTAGGGTTTGATTCTATTTGGTGCCAGAAATTGTTATTGTTATTTGCTTTTCTGTCATTCTCTTGTATTCTTCTGGTTTTTTGTGCCTGTAGGGGATTTCACGCAATGTTTATTTCATGTCCATACGCATCACTTTAGAGAAAACTTCCATGATCGGAAGCCCGTGAACTGAGAGTCGATATGATACACCATCTGGTAAGCATGTTGAACATATTTTACTGTTTTAGTTGTGCGCATGAGCATGTTGAACAGATTTTACTGTTTTAGTTGCATGCATGAGCATGTTGAACAGATTTTACTGTTTCAGTTGCACGCATGAGCATGTTGAACAGATTTTACTGTTTAGTTGTGCGCATGAGCATGTTGAACAAATTTTATTATTATAGTTGTGCGCATGAGCATGTTGAACATATTTTACTGTTTTAATTGTCTGCATGAGCATGTTGAACAGATTTTACTGTTTCAGTTGCACGCATGAGCATGTTGAACAGATTTTACTGTTATAGTTGTGCGCATGAGCATGTTGAACAGATTTTACTGTTTTAGTTGTACGCATGAGCATGCTAAACAGATTTTACTGTTTTAGTTGTGCACATGAGCATGTTGAAAACGTTTTACTATTTTAGTTGTGCACATGAGCATGTTGAAAAGATTTTACTGTTTTAGTTGTGCACATGAGCATGTTTAACAGATTTTACTGTTTTAGTTGTGTGCGTGAGCATGTTGAATAGATTTTACTGTTTTAGTTGTGTGCGTGAGCATGTTGAACACGTTTTACTGTTTTAGTTGTGTGCGTGAGCATGTTGAACACGTTTTACTGTTTTAGTTGTACTGTACGCATGATTATGTTGAACAGATTTTACTGTTTTAGTTTGCGGATGATCATGTTGAACATATATTACTGTTTTAGTTGTGCGCATGAGCATTTTGAACAGATTTTACTGTTTTATTTGTGCGCATTAGCATGTTGAACAGATTTTACTGTTTTAGTTGTGCGCATGAGCATATTGAATAGATTTTACTGTTTCAATTATATGCATAAGCATGTTGAACAGATTTTACTGTTATAGTTGTGCGCATGAGCATGCTGAAAACGTTTTACTGTTTTAGTTGTGCGCATGAGCATGTTGAACACGTTTTACTGTTAGCTGTATAAGCATATTGAACAGATGTTACATGTTGTTGAACACATTTTACTGTTAGTTGTAAGCATGAGCATGTTGAACACGTTTTACTGTTATTTGTAAGCATGAGCATGTTGAACAGATTTTACTGTTATTTGTAAGCATGAGCCTGTTGAACATATTTGACTGTGATATGTAAGCATGAGCCTGTTGAACATATTTTACTGTTATTTTGTACGCATTAGCGTGTTGAACGGAATTTACTGTTATTTGTAAACACTAGCATGTTGAACAGATTTAACTGTTATTTGTAGGCATGGTGAACAGACTTTACTGTTATTTGTGAGCATTAGCATGTTGAACATATTTTACTGTTATTTGTAAACATTAGCATGTTGAACAGATTAAACTGTTATTTGTAAGCATGAGCGTATTAAACTGATTTAACTGTTATTTTTAAGCATGAGCCTATTTAACATATTTTACTGGTATTTGTAAGCATGAGCCTGTTGAACAAATATTACTGTTATTTGTAAGCATGAGTCTGTTGAACATATTTATTTGTTATTTGTAAGCATGACCCTGTTTAACAGACTTTACTGTTATTTGTAAGCATGACCCTGTTTAACATACTTTACTGTTATTTGTAAGCATGAGCCTGTTTAACAGAGTTTACTGTTATTTGTAATCATGAGCCTGTTGAACATATTTTACTGTTATTTGTAACATGAGCCTGTTAAACAGAGTTAACTGTTATTTGTAAGCCTGAGCCTGTTGAACAAATGTATCTGTTCTTTGTAAGCATGAGCCTGTTTAAATGATTTAACTGTTATTTGTAAACATGAGCATGTTGAAGAGATATTCTTTTATTTTGTACGCATGACCATGTTGAGCAGATTTTACTGTTATTTGTAAGCATGAACATGCCGAACAGATGTTACAGTTATTTTGTAAGCATGAGCTAGTTGAACAGATCTAGTATCACTTGTCTTGTCCCATCAAATGGTAAGCAGACAGCAAATCAGACGCGATATATATTTAGTATCTCTTGTCTTTTCCCATCAAACGGTAAGCAGACAGCAAGAGTTCCGGTTCTACAGAACTGGAGACAAGTTCTTTCTAAACTTTGAATTGTCCTCACATGATTGTTCCATTACATCATTTGAATGATAACGATATATAACCTTAGGTATCCTATGCTAATTGGGGTATCATGT
>JAXRKP010000773.1:137500-200000 GCA_037039925.1 Doris montereyensis | reverse complement strand
ATTTTCATGTATGATATTTCAACAGCACACGGCAGGTGAAGAAATACATTTGAACCGTTTTTTTGATTTGATTTGATTTAATTTACCCACATCCACAAATAAAGTGATCTCGGGGTTTAGGTTGTTTTTTAATTGTGCCCGTACTGTCCTGTAAATAGCCACGGGATCTTCAACGTGCAGAAAGTATTGTGATCTGTACATGGGACCTCCTTTTTATCGTTAGTCTCAGATGGGATTAGGTGTCGATCTCCCTACCTGGATCAGAAGGGGTAGATCTTATTCGAAAACGCTTAAGAAATGTTTTCAACAGTTTGCGTAACTTAAACCCATAATATTATTTTTGGTTGAGAGTAATGAGAGGCCAACAGTATGTCTCTGGACAACCGAGTCCCCATTTGGACAGACAGTCCTGTGAAATAATGATCTGGCCAGCTGTCATTCCAGACTTGAATCATTTGGACAGACAGTCGTGTTAAACAATGGTCTGGCCAGCTGTCATTTCAGACTTGAATCATTTGGACAGACAGCCGTCTGAAACAATGGTCTAGCCTGCTGTGATTCCATATAGAAATCATTTGAACAGAGAGTCGTGTGAAATAATGGTCTGCCTAGCTGTCATTCCAGACATGAAACATTTGGACAGACAGTCGTGTGAAACACTGGTAAGGTCAATGTCCATGCCTTGTCGCTGATGAATTAAATGTATCACAATGTTCATGCCTTGTCGCTGATGAATTAAATGTATCACAATGTTCATGCCTTGTCGCTGATGAATTAAATGTTATCACAATGCCCATGCCTTGTCTCTGATCAATTAAATGTTATCACAATGTCCATGCCTTGTCTCTAATCAATTAAATGTTATCACAATGTCCATGCCTTGTCTCTAATCAATTAAATGTATCACAATGTCCATGCCTTGTCTCTAATCAATTAAATGTATTACAATGTCCATGCCTTGTCTCTAATCAATTAAATGTATCACAATGTCCATGCCTTGTCTCTAATCAATTAAATGTTATCACAATGTCAATGTCTTGTCGCTGATGAATTAAATGTTATCACAATGTCCATGCCTTGTCTCTGATCAATTAAATGTTATCACAATGTCCATGCCTTGTCGCTAATGAATTAAATGTTATCACAATGTCCATGCCTTGTCTCTAATGAATTAAATGTTATCACAATGTCCATGCCTTGTCTCTAATGAATTAAATGTTATCACAATGTCCATGCCTTGTCTCT
This sequence comes from Doris montereyensis, assembly GCA_037039925.1. NCBI lineage: Eukaryota > Metazoa > Mollusca > Gastropoda > Nudibranchia > Dorididae > Doris > Doris montereyensis. Next base: position 198,755 of record JAXRKP010000773.1, on the reverse strand, counting down.
AATGAATTAAATGTTATCACAATGTCCATGCCTTGTCTCTAATCAATTAAATGTTATCACAATGTTCATGCCTTGTCGCTAATGAATTAAATGTTATCACAATGTCCATGCCTTGTCTCTGATCAATTAAATGTTATCACAATGTCCATGCCTTGTCTCTGATCAATTAAATGTTATCACAATGCCCATGCCTTGTCCCTGATCAATTAAATGTTATCACAATGTCCATGCCTTGTCCCTGATCAATTAAATGTTATCACAATGTCCATGCCTTGTCCTGATCAATTAAATGTTATCACAATGTTCATGCCTTGTCGCTAATGAATTAAATGTTATCACAATGTTCATGCATTGTCGCTATTTAATTATTGAATGTTATCACAATGTTCATGCGTTGTTGCTAATTAATTGAATGTTATCACAATGTTGATGTCATGTCGTTAATGAATCGAATGTTATCACAATGTTGATGTCATGTCGCTAATGAATTGAATGTTATCACAATGTTGATGTCATGTCGTTAATGAATTGAATGTTATCACAATGTTGATGTCATGTCGAATGAATTATCACAATGTTGATGTCATGTCGTTGAATTGAATGTTATCACAATGTTGATATTCATGTCGTTAATGAATTGAATGTTCTCACAATGTTGATGTCATGTCGTTAATGAATTGAATGTTATCACAATGTTGATGTCATGTCACTAATGAATTGAATGTTATCTCAATGTTGATGTCATGTCGCTTTAATGAATTGAATGTTCTCACAATGTTGATGTCATGTCGTTAATGAATTGAATGTTCTCACAATGTTGATGTCATGTCACTAATGAATTGAATGTTATCACAATGTTGATGTCATGTCTTTAATGAATTGAATGTTCTCACAATGTTGATGTCATGTCGTTAATAAATTGAATGTTATCACAATGTTGATGTCAAGTCTTTAATGAATTGAATGTTATCACAATGTTGATGTCATGTCGTTAATGAATTGAATGTTCTCAAGTCTTTAATGAATTGAATGTTATCACAATGTTGATGTCAAGTCTTTAATGAATTGAATGTTCTCACAATGTTGATGTCATGTCGTTAATGAATTGAATGTTATCACAATGTTGATGTCAAGTCTTTAATGAATTGTGTTATCACAATGTTGATGTCATATCGTTAATGAATTGAATGTTCAAGTCTTTAATGAATTGAATGTTCTCACAATGTTGATGTCAAGTCTTTAATGAATTGAATGTTATCACAATGTTGATGTCATGTCGTTAATGAATTGAATGTTATCACAATGTTGATGTCAAGTCTTTAATGAATTGTGTTATCACAATGTTGATGTCATGTCGTTAATGAATTGAATGTTCTCACAATGTTGATGTGATATCGCTAATAAATTGAATGTTATCACAATGTTGATGTCATGTCACTAATGAATTGAATGTTCTCACAATGTTGATGTCATGTCACTAATAAATTGAATGTTCTCACAATGTTGATGTCGCTAATGAATTGAATATTCTCACAATGTTGATGTCATGTCGAATGAATTGAATGTTCTCACAATGTTGATGTCAAGTCGTTAATGAATTGAATGTTATCACAATGTTGATGTCATGTCGTTAATGAATTGAATGTTATCACAATGTTGATGTCATGTCACTAATAAATTGAATGTTCTCACAATGTTGATGTCATGTCGTTGATGAATTGAATATTCTCACAATGTTGATGTCATGTCACTAATGAATTGAATGTTCTCACAATGTTGATGTCATGTCGTTAATCAATTGAATGTTCTCACAATGTTGATGTGATGTCGTTAATGAATTGAATGTTCTCACAATGTTGATGTCATGTCGTTAATAAATTGAATGTTATCACAATGTTGATGTCATGTCACTGATGAATTGAATGTTCTCACAATGTTGATGTCATGTCGCTAATGAATTGAATGTTATCACAATGTTGATGTCATGTCGTTAATGAATTGAATGTTACCACAATGTTGATGTCATGTCGGTAATGAATAGGATGCTCTCACAATGTTGATGTCATGTCAATGTTGAATGTTCTCACAATGTTGATGTCATGTCACTAATGAATTGAATGTTCTCACAATGTTGATGTCAAGTCTTTAATGAATTGAATGTTCTCACAATGTGGATGTCATATCGGTAATGAATTGAATGTTATCACAATGTTGATGTCATGTCACTAATCAATTGAATGTTCTCACAATGTGGATGTCATGTCGTTAATGAATTGAATGTTCTCACAATGTTGATGTCATGTCGTTAATGAATTTAATGTTATCACAATGTTGATGTTAAGTCTTTAATGAATTGAATATTCTCACAATGTTGATGTCAAGTCTTTAATGAATTGAATATTCTCACAATGTTGATGTCATGTCACTAATGAATTGAATGTTCTCACAATGTTGATGTCAAGTCTTTAATGAATTGAATGTTATCATGTCAATGTTGAATGTTCTGTCAAGTCTTTAATGAATTGAATGTTATCACAATGTTGATGTCATATCACTAATGAATTGAATGTTCTCACAATGTTGATGTCATGTCACTAATGAATTGAATATTCTCACAATGTTGATGTCATGTCACTAATGAATTGAATGTTCTCACAATGTTGATGTCATGTCGTTAATGAATTGAATGTTCTCACAATGTTGATGTCATGTCGTTAATGAATTGAATGTTCTCACAATGTTGATGTCATGTCACTAATGAATTGAATGATATCACAATGGTGATGTCATGTCACTAATGAATTGAATGATATCACAATGTTGATGTTATGTCACTAATGAATTGAATGTTCTCACAATGTTGATGTCATGTCGTTAATGAATTGAATGTTCTCACAATGTGGATGTCATGTCGTTAATGAATTGAATGTTCTCACAATGTTGATGTCATGTCACTAATGAATTGAATGATATCACAATGGTGATGTCATGTCACTAATGAATTGAATGATATCACAATGTTGATGTTATGTCACTAATGAATTGAATGTTCTCACAATGTTGATGTCATGTCGTTAATGAATTGAATGTTATCACAATGTTGATGTCATGTCACTAATGAATTGAATGTTATCACAATGTTAATGTCATGTCACTAATGAATTGAATGTTATCACAATGTTCATATCAAGTCTCTAATTAATTGATCGAAAAGACGATTTCGTATAGTATTATGACTTTTGTTGAAAGTTTACAACATACCAGCTAAAAACAAAGTATTATTATTTATGAACATAACTATATTTTTTGTTTCAATTCTGTACTTCAAATATGTATTTAGGTGAACCTTTCTCTCATGGATTCGATATCACTCGGTCAATCTAACGGATTAATATAATTGTCTCTTTTTCTCATCTTTTCCTCTCTGTCTGTCTGTCTGTCTGTCTGTCAGCCTGCCTGTCCGTCTGTTTGTTTGTCTGTCTCTCTCTCCTCTCTTTCGTCTCTCTCTCTCTCTCTCTCTCTCTCTCTCTCTCTCTCTCTCTCTCTCTCTCTCTCTCTCTCTCTCTCTCTCTCTCTCTCTCTCTCTCTCTCTCTCTCTCTCTCTCTCTCTCTCTCTCTCTCTCTCTCTCTCTCTCTCTCTCTCTCTCTCTCTCTCTCTCTCTCTCTCTATCTATCTCTCTCTCTCTCTCTCTCTCTCTCTCTCTCACTCTCTCTATGTGTGTGTGTATGCTCTTACTTAAAACCTATTTTCCGTTCTCTGCATTTTTCTCATTGTCTATACCTCCACTTGTATGCTTGTCTGTCTATCCACCCTTTTTTATTATTATCTTTCACTTACAGTTAGATGACACTTGCTACCAATTACCATGTTCCACTGGGTGTACTTTTACTGTAGTAAGATGACACTTGCTCATGTTCCACTGTGTACTTTCACTGTAGTAAGATGACACTTGCTGCCAATTACCATGTTTCATTGTGTGTATTTTCACTGTAGTAAGATGACACTTGCTATCAATTACCATGTTCCACTGTCTGTACTTTCACAGTAGTTAGATGACACTTGCTATCCATTACCATGTTCCACTGTCTGTACTTTCACTGTAGTAAGATGACACTTGCTAGCAATTACCATGTTTCACACTGTGTGTACTTTCACTGTAGTAAGATGACACTTGCTACCAATTACCATGTTTCACACTGTGTGTACTTTCACTGTAGTAAGATGACACTTGCTGCCAATTACCATGTTTCATTGTGTGTACTTTCACTGTAGTAAGATGACACTTGCTACCAATTACCATGTTTCACTGTGTGTACTTTCACTGTAGTAAGATGACACTTGCTAGCAATTACCATGTTTCACACTGTAGTGTACTTTCACTGTAGTAAGATGAGATGACTTGCTAGCAATTACCATGTTTCACACTGTGTGTACTTTCACTGTAGTAAGATGACACTTGCTAGCAATTACCATAGGCGCAAAATAAATACATAACAAGTGACTATCTACATATATATATATATATATATATTATATATATATACATATATATATATATATATATACATATATATATATATATCTACCTATCTACCTACCTACCTACCTACCTAATATCTATCTAATGACATACCTACACTAAATCTATCATCAATCACTTTCTATCTATTTATGTATTTATATATATATATATATATATATATATATATATATATATATATATATATATATATATATATATATATATATATCCACATACACCTACATACATACATACCTATACATGCATACTATACATACATACATACACCCATACATACATACAGATACCTATACACGCACCCTACACACATACACCCATACATATACTCATACATACATACACCCATACATACATACACCCATACATATACATGTATATACACCCATACACCCATACATACATACATACACCCATACATACATACATACATACCCATACATACATGCATACATACACCCATACATACATACATATACTCCCATGCCCATACATGTATACACCCATACACCATACACACCATACATACATATACCCATACATACATGCATACACCCATACACCCATACATACATACACCTATACATACATAGATACACCCATATATCCATACACCCATACATAGCCATACATACACCCATACATACATACATACATACGCCCATACATACATACATACATACATACATACATACATACATACATACATACATACATACATACATACATACATACATACATACATACATACAGAGTGTTTGTTACTACTGCAAAATAAGGAGTCTCAATAGATATAACTAGACCAGATAGACAAACGGACTTATATACGTGAGAAGCTCGTTCTCTTTGATTTCATTGAAAACTCTCAATCACACATTATACAGATGTAATATAAAAAATGTATACAGGCTGACTGAAATAAATCGTTGATCTTTCATCATTATCATATTTTCTTCTTCTATTTACATCAGTCATTCCCACTGAAATGAAGTCGTAAAATCTAAAAAATGTTCTAAGGGAGGTAACTAGAGACGTGATCTGGTGTGACCTCGTTTAAGTCCCGTTGGATGTACGAAAATACAAAATAATTAAGATGAAAATAATATTTAATTAAATTATATAATATGATGTAGATCTTATATCAGTATACTTATAACAAACATCATCCTTTATAAACTTTTCTCATTATTTTTTTATTATTTTTTTGGACATCCTCCCCAGCCAGATGAGTCAATGGTTGGTTCCTGAGAATAACCCATTCCACCTATGCGCTGGTCTCTCGGTCTGTGGTGATACTGTGTGATTTTGCTTACGCTGGGGAAAAGTGCACATTGAGAGAAAGCACTGGGAAAGGAGTTGATAAATGAGATGAAAAAGAGCTTGAGAGAAAGAACTGGGAAAGGAGTTGATGAGTGAATAAAAGTGATTATTCGGGAGTCGATATAATCCAAAATGAGTGGCGAAGAAAATTTTATTTTGGTTGGCTTATAACTTTTTGTGTAATTTGTCTTAATCTTTTCTATTTGTTTTACACTCTAAAACTCTTCAGAAATGCATTTCTATTTACAAACAAGTATCAGTATGCATTTCACGGTTCATTTCCGACCAGCAATTCTCCACCGCTTTTTCTGTTGGCAGGACGATCACAAACTGACGAGATCAATGTATTAGACTTCCATGATGTAGGCCTATGTTCATTTCTAGATCTGATTTAAATTAATTCCATGATGTAGCTCATGTCTACATTTCTATATCTAATTAAATTGGACGATGCTATTTTCACCGTACAGTGATAATAGTTTTTCACCGTTTGATAATAGTTTGGTAGGTCACCGTACGGTGATAATAGTTGGGTAGGCTATTTTCACCGTACGGTGAGGTCACCGTACGGTGATAATAGTTACCGTACGGTAGGCTATTTTCACAGTGGTGAGGTGAAGTTTGGTAGGGTGTTTTCACCGAACTGTCACATTATTATATTATGTTGCCTAGATGTTTTAGACCCTTAGATAACTTATAATACCTAAATTTTACATGTTGGTGATATTTTGCCTTTCTATGTGTTTTACTTTTAAAATGCTGTTATTATTTACTTCTTATATTTTATACGAATTATAGTGGAAGAATGAAAAGGAAACAGAAGCATGAGAGGAGTAGAGAGGGATTAACAGTTGTCAAGTGCAAACGAAGAGGTGTATGTGTGTGTGTGTGTGATATATATGCGTGTATGTATGTATTGTATTGTATTGTATGCCAATCAACTTTGGCAATAGTAAAATTCCTTTTAACGACGTTGTAAAAGACTTAGGGGTGTTCATTGATTCAGATCTTTCCTTTAGAAGTCAAGTAAATAACATCATCAGAAAAATGTATATGATTTTGAACAGACTTTATAAAATACGACACTTATTGTCTAAAGAAGTATCCATCCTCTTATTGAATTCTCTTGTCTTGTCAAATCTTGACTATTGCAATGCACTTTTGGCCAATATTTCAAAAGATACAATGAAGTCCCTCCAGTCACAGTTTCTTTCCCGGCTTCTGATTGGCTGATACATACGGTGAAAATAGCCTACCAAACTATTATCACCGTACGGTGATAATAGCCTGGTATGATATTTTCACGATGTAAGCTTATGTCTACATTTCTAGATCTAATTTAAATTAATCCATGATGTAGGCCAATGTCTACATTTCTAGGATCTAATTTAAATTACTTCCATGATGTAGGCCGATGCATACATTTCTCACATCTAATTTAAATTACTTCCATGATGTAGGCCTGATGTCTACATTTCTAGATCTAATTTAAATTACTTCCATGATGTAGCTGATGTATACATTTTCTACATCTAATTTAAAATTACTTCCATGATCTAGGCCTCATGTCTACATTTCTAGATCTAATTTAAATTACTTCCATGATGTAGGCCGATGCCTACATTTCTACATCTAATTTAAATTACTTCCATGATGTAGGCCGATGTCTACATTTCTAGATCTAATTTAAATTAATTCCATGATGTAGGCTGTTGTATACATTTCTAAATCTAATTAAATTACTTCCATGGTGTAGGCCGATGTTTACATTTCTAAATCTAAATTAAATTGAAGTGTAATAAAACACTACACTTGTTATGTCTCCCAAAATCCAGCAACTTTAAAGTTGGTACTATTTGTCATGCGTGTGTGTGTGTGCTATGTCTGTATTAATAAATGAGTCTTTAATGTTGGTACTATTTGTCATGCGTGTGTGTGTGCTATGTCTGTATTAATAAATGAGTCTTTAATGTTGGTACTATTTTGTCATGCTTGTGTGTGTGTGTGTGTGTGTGTGTGTGCTATGTCTGTTTTAATAAATAAGTCTTTAATGTTGGTACTATTTGTCATGCGTGTGGAGTGTGGTGATAAATGATGTAGTCAGTGTGCCTGTACTTGTGTGGGTATAAATGATGTAGTCAATGTGCCTGTGCTTGTGTGGGAATATATGATGTAGTCAGTGTGCCTGTACTTGTGTGGGGATAAATGATGTAGTCGGTGTGCCTACACTTGTTGGGGATATATTATGTAGTCAGTGTGCCTGTACTTGTGGATACATTATGCAGTCAGTGCCTGTACTTGTTGTGGGGATACATTATGTTGTCAGTGTGCCTGCACTTGTGTGGGGATACATTATGTTGTCAGTGTGCCTGCACTTGTGTACATGATGGGATACACTTGTGTGGGGTTGCGTGGATGTAGTCGGTGTGCCCCTACACTGTGTGGGATACATGATGTAGTCAGTGTGCCTACACCTGTGTGGGGTTACGTGATGTAGTCAGTGTGCCTGTAATTGTGTGGGGTATATGACGTAGTCAGGTTGGCCTGGCGACTTGTGTGGGGATAAATGATGTAATCAGTGTGCCTAAGCACTTGTGGGTGATAAGTGATGGTGTCAGTGTGCCTGTACTTGTAGTGGGATAAACGATGTAGTCAGTGTGCTCTGTGCTTGTGGCGGGCATACATGATGCAGCCAGTCTGCTTCACACTTGTGTGGGTATACATGATGTAGTCAGTGTGCCTACACTGTGTGGAGATACATGATGTAGTCAGTGTGCCTAAACTTAGTGGGGAGGATACATGATGTAGCCAGTGTGCCTGTACTTGTGTGGGGGATACATGATGTAGTCAGTGTACCTGGTAGGTGTGTGGGGATAAATAGCTAATGTAATCGGTGTGCCTACACACTGTGTGAGATAAATGATGTAGTCAGTGTGCCTGTACTTGTGGGGTGATAAATGATGTAGTCCTGTCAGTGTGCCTGTACTTGTGTTGGAATACATGATGTAGTCAGTGTGCCTACACGTGTGTGGGGATAAATAATGTAGTCAGTGTGCCTACACTTGTATGGTGATACATGATGTTGCTGTGTGCCTGTACTTGTGTGGGAATAAATGATGTAGTCAGTGTGCCTACATTTGTGTTGATACATGATGTAGTCAGTGTGTCACACTTGTGTGGGGATAAATGATGTGGTCAGTGTGCCTACACTTGTGTGGGAATAAATGATGTAGTAGGTGTGCCTAGTGCCTATACTTGTGTGGGGATAAATGATGTAGTCAGTGAGCCTGCAATTGTGTGGGGATACGGACTAGAAATATATACCCACCTTTATCTCAATTTCAAGCAGGACCTACTACTACTGCCACTAGTAGTAGCCCTCAAGGATCACCCACCATTACACATACGCACACACACACACACACACACACAGTGACACGCACAGACCCACCTGCGTTTGTGACTGGTGATCCCCCGAATCAAAATGAAACAACAAAGAGTAGCTTAGAAGTATTTATATAGTAGTTTATTTCCCAAGAAATATGTTGTATGGAGTCAAATTTTGATTCCTTGAACAGACTTGTCTTGTTGTCATTGTTGTTGTTGATGTTAACAAAATATATAGCCAATAATTCATATCTTGACCTATTAATCATTATCACCCTCTCAAAAGGACGACACTTCACTAGCTTTCCATAACACAACACTGAAATTTTGTGACATCTTTTTTATTGTTGTATTTTGACACAATTCAAGACTCCTATAATTATAACAGCTTGACAAGATTATAAACGAATTTCCTAAAATCACCACACAAAAAGAAAGAAAAAGAAGCTTGAGCCACAATTTCAAATTTATAAACAAAAAAAAATGAAGCTAAATCTACTACTATAAGCCCTACCATTTCTTTATTGCAAGCTTTTTGTGTTGTTATTCCAATATTTCTAATTAACACTTTCACTTATTCTTCTACTTTTGATTTGGTTTAGATCTATACCATCTTAATATCAGCCAACACTTCCTTGATCTCAACTGAAAACAAAATTGGAGCCTGAACTTGAAAATTTAAATAAAAGAAATTGGAAAACCAGTGACAATTAAAAATAAAGATGAAAAAAAGAATTAAATCAATCAACCAACAGAAATATACTATATACAAATATATAAATATGCCATATATAAGAAGAATTTAGGCAATACATAAGGGTAACAGAAATATATACATTTATAGCGATCTTAAGTATTTCAACATTATATATATATATACTTTTTTTCCATAATCGGCAAAAGTTCAACCACTGAGAAATAATGAATGACATAATATATATCGGCTTGCAATGTTGAAATTGCTTTCAATTTTAGCAAAGATAAAAAAAAAAAAAAGTACCAGTAATGAGCGAATCTGTAGCTAATGCCAGAAAACAAGCTAAAATAACTAACCAAACAATCATGATCAGACAATCATGACCAGATAATCATGACCAGACAATCATAATATATGGTCATAGAAGTAGCTGTAAGAAAATGAAGGCATAAGTAATCTGAAATACAGAGAAGAAACAAAATCACAGATATATAATATATTTAAAGGGCTCACACTGACAGTGCCCGTTTCATGGTTAAAACGGATGAAGATGTCATTCCTAAGTAAACAATCATAAGAATGGCAGCAAGCAATGCAATGTAAACAAAGAAACAAAAAAAAGTGAAAGTATTTGGAAGTTAGTGGAAAGTGAGCCTTCCCCTGGTACACTGCTAATGTCAGTCAAATAGTTGCTCTGTCTGTCTGTCTGTCTGTCTATCTGTCTGTGTTTCTTTAAAAAACAAATACAGTTAACTCTCATATACATATTTTTCAAGGTAAATACAGACATACAGACTCAAAGCCAAAATAAAAACCCGTACTAAATACGCTTTTACGTACAGGTCGGCAGCTATGTAAAAATAAGTATACATTTTATAAGGTTGAAAAAATGTTGCTTTTCATGCTTAGAGGTAAGAAAATTTAATACGAGTATAAATGTATAGCTGGCATCATTTTATTTAAATCTTTAAAAAACATATAACAAATTAATACTTTTTTTCTCATTTTTATTTTTTGCCTCATGCTCTTTAAGTGCATTACCCATACCACCAATATCCATACGATTGTCTGTTCAAAAATCCAAATCTTATTTAACCTGCAAAGCACAATAAGTGGAAGAGTGAGGTGAAAGAAGCGCCAACTGCCCGCATGGATTTGAAAAGCCAGACTCTAACAATCCAAAGTAAAACAGTCTAGGCATGTAGGTTAATGAACCCTACTACCACATGTCTAGTGAGCAAAACGTTAAAGAAATGTAGTTCCAAAAATAAAACAGAAAACACCCCCAAAAAAAATTGACAAGACGCTTTACATCCCTGAATACAAGCTCCATAAATGTCACAAATACTCTTCATTCAAGTCTCTACAGCATGGATACATTGATAGTTTCATTCACATTTGCATGTCATCACGCCAGGAAAAAAACCAAACAAAATCAATAACAATAAACAGCAAAAACTTTCATTTCATCCGATCATAACATTTTCTTCCCACATAAAGAAGCCAATTCATTTATGTCAACAAAAAAGATAATGGAGCAAAAAGTACTGGGACAACAACACCACTAAAAATAAAACAAAAAACTTTAATAAATCAACACTGTTAAATTAATTCATTGGTAACGTTGTAATGTCCTATAATCATTTATAAAATGATGATGAATCCACAAAAGTATATACAAGTCGAAATTGCAAAAAAGAAAATAATCTTGATACATCTTGCCAATCTGTTAAGAAAATAATGACACCTTTTGACAATGCAATTTAAACAATCATATCATTATACAATAAAGTCAATGAAGATGAGATACAATAAAGTCAATGAAGATGAGATACAATAAAGTCAATGAAGTGAGATACAATAAAGTCAATGAAGATGAGCAGAATAGAGAAATGTTTAATCTCAATGCAAGAAGAGGGGAACAACAGTAGGGTATAGAGCAAAATTCAGTCGTTCAGGCTTTAGTTAAGGCATTAGATATTTCAAAACATGGAAGTACAAAAGCTCTCTGTGTGTGTAAGTGTGTCTGTGTGTGTGTGAGAGAGAGAAAGAGTGGGTTTTGTATTTACCATAAAGTGTTTAAATAGTTTGCCCCTATCCAATGAAGACGGAAATCTCAGGCAACGGGGGAATAACTTGAGACCAGAGAAGGAAAGTTCATAAACACAAGTTTCTTAATTGTTTTCGCCCCTACCCTCATCAATCCCTCACAAACACCAACAGAAGGAGACAATTATAATACGTTCTCTTTATTCTATAGCGGGATGGGTTTTTACTTTTTTGTCTCCTTTGTTTTCGTTATCCGGTCATCCATAAGGTGATGAAATTACAATTACAACCAAGATGGTGGGACACAGAAAAATAATCTTAAAATACGTACACAAATGTTAAGTTGGGTGGGGAGGTAAAAAGAAAGATTTAATATGATACAAAAAAAATCTTGCTTTCTCCTGAAAATACCTACAGAACATTTTGCTGTTTTGCCAGTACAGCTTCTGACAAAGATTTCTTGCACTGTGTATAGCAAGGAAATGAATGAAAATGTTCTATTTTCCTTTCCTTTATGTATTTTAATGTCAGCAACATTGTGTGAAAGGATGAAATAATTTTGTTTTGATTGAAATGCTCACAGGTCTTCAATGAAAATTGCTCAAGACATTCAAAAGCAGTATTGGAACAAAATGTACGTTCATGAACACGATGACGTAGAAATTGCATCGCAGACAAACTGAGCAACAAGTTTTAACACCCAACATTAAAATCTCAGATTATCAGGTAAATCATATGTTTATGAAAATAAGATTACATGAACTGCTTTTCTGAACGAAAAGAATAAAATCTGCCCACCGCAAAAAGAAAAAAGCTCAACCAAAATTGAAACTGACATATCAAAAGACGAATGACATAAACAAAGAAGAAGCTAGTGGTACAAAATACAACATCTTTGGTTTCTTTGAACTGTTCAACAACAAACATGGCAACTCAGTGCAAGCTGTCAAAAGTCACATGACATTTGTCACCCAAATAAGGTCACATCCACTTTCACCCTGATATATTGGATGCCCAAACCACATGTTTTCTTTCATCCCTTCCTTCCTTATTCCATGTCAAATTTTTTCATAAGAAATAAGCGGAAATTAAAAAAACCGCTTTAAAATCGGATACAAATTTGCATCAAAATTGAAAGGTGTAAAAAAGGCAGATGAAGTCTTTCTACATGCAGTTACACACATCTTTTTCTTAATGAAATTCCTCCTTTTTAGAAACGATTTTCACCTGTATTTGAGTTTTTTCAGAACGCCTGTGTGTGAAAATGCTTAAGTGGTGACTATGTGATTTTAAACTATCACCAGCAAACTCTGTTGATCACATTCGAATAAGGAATTCTGTCTGACAGAGTTCGATTTCAAGTGGGCACAACAAAAACACACAAGAAATGTAATCAAACATGTCACTGTCACATTGACAGGGCAAAATGTTACGCATAAAATACAACATTTATTCATTTCTTTATCTTGCAATCTACTGAAGGTGATGCATACCAAATTTAACCAGCCGTGAATACTTTGTGAGATCCTTTGATTAATAATAATACAGTGCTTCCAATTAGCACCAAAAAAACAAAACAAACAACGCAACAAGCCATATTTAAACCAGTGGTTCTTAACCTTGTTGTTAAAGGTACTGAACGCCCCAAGTTTCGTGTGCATTAAGTAGGATGAACGTAACATACACGCACATACCCACACACACATGACCTCCACCCATCACTACAAGGGCACAAAGTCCGGTATCACCACAAGGGCACAAAGTCCGGTATCACCACAAGGGCACAAAGTCCGGTATCACCACAAGGGCACAGGTATCACCAGAAAGTCGGTATCACCACAAGGGCACAAGTCCGGTATCGCCACAAGGGCACAAAGTCCGGTATCACCACAGGGCACAAAGTCCGTATCACCACAAAGGGCACAAGTCCGGTATCACCACAGGGCACAAAGTCCGGTATCGCCACAAGGGCACAAAGTCCGGTATCGCCACAAGGGCAAAGGACAAGGGTACAAGTCCGGTATCGCCACAAGGACACAAAGTCCGGTATCGCCACAAGGGCACAGAGTCCGTATCACCATAATGCACAAAGTCCGGTATCGCCACAAGGGCACAGAACAAGGGCACAAGTCGGTATTGCCCAATGCCACTCCTCCCCCCCCCCCCAATCCCATGATGAGAAAGTTGAGACCACCTGTGCATTCTTCTACATACTCTGTGAAAGGAAATTTACATCTCATAATAAAAAACCTCTGTTGTATATAAAGAATTATTTATGTTTTGGAGAAGAAAAATTTTAATTTCAACCTTTTGTCGCCTGGTGACATTGATTTTAATTCCAACCCTGTTACCTGGTGACGTTGATTTTAATTCCAACCCTGTCACCTGGTGACATTGATTTTAATTCCAACCCTGTCACCTGGTGACGTTGATTTTAATTCCAACCCTGTCACCTGGTGACGTTGATTTTAATTCCAACCCCTTCACCTGGTGACATTGATTTTAATTCCAACCCCTTCACCTGGTGACATTGATTTTAATTCCAACCCTGTCGCCTGGTGACATTGATGCAAAACAATAAAACATGAAAGTGTAAAAGATTAATTTATGCATCTGTTTTATCACACAAAGCTGTAACTGGCACACCGTCCCTGATGATTCCTTTTTGTGTGTGTGTGTGTGTGTGTGTGTGTGTGTGTGTTGCATATTAGTAACTTTTTTATTTCAAATCTATCAAACTTGTAGATGTTATGCGGGTACGTCTTTGTCGACTGGGAAAGACAAATGTCATAACACGACTGAAACGCTTCAATGAATTCAATGAGAAAGAGTTTGCCCATCACAACCTTAAAGTATTACACAACACAGCCAAGAGAATATCGAAAAACATACAAATAGCACACATACTTATTACAGAAAAGCAATACACATTACGTTAAAGGCAGTGTATTACATAACAGTGAATAACAACACATTTATCCCATAAACTTCAACCAGAGACGAAAAAGACCAATGGATGACAATGTCTATTCATCCATTTTAATGTCGTCAGCTCACAAGTGGTGAGTTCGTTAGGAACAACAACATTGAACCTAACGTTGGTTGCCAGGATTTGAACCCAAGACAGCAGGATTCTAAGTAGGACTACCTAGCCACAAGGTTACCATCCCAAATGAAATAAAAAGACAATGAGTTGCTAGAGCCTGTCTTTCATTCTAGAATAAAAGCAACCGACAAGCGCAAGCGTATAAGCGTATTCTCACAGGTTTTAAAGAAAGAAAACATTCACTATCAGTTATCAGCTGTTGTATTTGTATCTTCTTTTGCCGGGCAGTGGACAGGTAAGGACTGTAAGGGGAGTAGATGATCCCGCCCTCCACGAGTCTCCTGCTGTTTTGCAGGTTGGTCTTGGCTGACCAAAGGCTAAGAGAGTTAACCATGACAGAAAATCCTTGCAGGTCAGTCTTCACTGACCAAAAGCTAAGGGAGTTAACCCTGACAGAAAATAACAACCTGCTGCCTAAGCTACGATTTGTTTCATGCTTTTTTCTTCTTCTGCTGATGGCTTTTTGTCTTTTTTTTTAAACCTCAACCTCCACTAAAAATGTCAATTTTAGGAGTATG
Organism: Doris montereyensis; assembly: GCA_037039925.1. Taxonomy (NCBI): domain Eukaryota; kingdom Metazoa; phylum Mollusca; class Gastropoda; order Nudibranchia; family Dorididae; genus Doris; species Doris montereyensis. Next base: position 183,137 of record JAXRKP010000773.1, on the reverse strand, counting down.
AATTCAATTAGAATACAAACTTCTCTTGCACATGGAACTTGGAACAGAACAAAACCGTGTTTGTCGATGTTTTAGAGAATTATTTTGCGCTCAGGAATGATATCATTAAAGAATTTTTAAAAACGTGCTCTCATCCATTCTCATGTAGAAAGAGTAGAAATCAAAGTTCAGATCTGGTTATTTACTTCTCATTATATTATACCAGTTGGCATGTAGGGCAGTAGTGAAGAATCTCCATCTTTCTCTTTCCATGGCAAGCCTCTTTAGGGAATTCCAGGTTTCACTCCAATCTCTTTATCTCATTCTCTACTGTTGGTTTCCAGGTTGTCTTTGGTCTGCCACGTCTCCTTTTCCCTTTTGGGGTCCAGTGTAGGGCAGACTTTGTGATTTTCCTTTCTTCTTTCCTTAGTTTGAAATCTTATTAGGCCAAAATACATTTTGAATTCTTGCAGGCATTTGGCATGGGATGGGGATAACTTGTTCAGGTCTTTGTCTGTCATCTTCCAGCTTTCAGATCCATATAGTAGAGTTCATAGGACACAGCTTTGGTAGATTTTTAGATCTGGTACAACGATTTATTATTATGAACTTTCAAATAATTCAAGAAGTATAAATGAATAACACCCTCCCCCCCCCCCTCCACTAATCTAAAAAAAATCTACCCTTCGATTGTACTTTTTAAATTATAAAAGGGACATTTGAAGGTATTTGTCTCTTGATTGCAGAAATCCTCATTTCCATGTGCTGATATAATATGTGTTTTTATTTTCAAAAACAAATTAAATCAAGAAGGCAATGAAAGAATTTCTCCTGGTTACCTCCCTTAAGGTTTAGTGATGAAGGACAAGTGTTCTGGGCAAAGCCTTTGGGTTCTATCTCCCTATCTCAACCCTGAGATCACCACTCAAGGTGGAACATGAATAAACACAACAGGCAGGCAAGCAAACAAACAAACAAACATACTCCATCTGGCTGATTGCCGGAAAAAAAAAAACCCTTAAAAAAACCCAAACAAAAGCATGATATTATAAACAAATGATAGAAGATAATTCCATTAACAACCTTGGTTCAAGAAAATAGAAATAGCGCTCTCGTAAGAAAACAAGAAAAATAGAAATAGCGCTCTCGTAAGAAAAACAAGAAAAATAGAAATAGCGCTCTCGTAAGAAAACAAGAAAAATAGAAATAGCGCTCTCAAAGAAAACAAGAAAAATAGAATGATGCGGTAAATGTATTTAAAAAATCACAAAGGGTGCACTAAGTAATTTCTAAAAATAGAAATATTATTTATGCTGTCAATAAGAGAAGACAGCGATTTAGATATAGGCATAGAAATTTGATTGTCTAAAAGTTGAGTCACAAGAGCGAAGAAATAAAACAACAAAACAAGTCAAGCACAAATTAAGAATACTCATGAAACAGAAAAAAAAACACACACAAAAAACTAGTAGCCCTTCTCATGTGAAATAATAAATTCAACATTTCAACTACGTACCACAAAAGGTGAGATATATTGTACATACAGGGGAAGGGGAAGAAAGGCCAAACAAAAAGGTGAGAGATATTGTACATACAGGGGAAGAAAGGCCAAACACAAAGGTGAGAGATATTGTACGTACAGGGGAAGAAAGGCCAAACACAAAAGGTGAGAGATATTATACGTACAGGGAAGAAAGGCCAAACACAAAGGTGAGATATATTGTACGTACAGGGGAAGAAAGGCCAAACACAAAAAGGTGAGAGATATTGTACGTACAGGGAAGAAAGGCCAAACACAAAAAGGCCTATTGACACACGAAAGCTGAGTCAAAATAACATAAAAATATTGTAAGAATGGCATGTTAAACACAACAAAGAAAGCATTCTCAAAAAACTTTTTGTTTTCACAGCCAAAAGAAAGCAGTGTGACAAAATTACTACAAAAATATTAGCTGACAGAAAAAAACAAACCAAGCATGGGATTACATATAGATGTCACCTGCGACCTCTTCTTCTTCTTCTTCTACTCATTCTTCTTCAATAATGGGCACAAGAAAAAGTCGTTTTCAGCTCCAATGGCCGTCACCTCACAAATTGTCTAATACGGCTTATTTCAGGGTATAATCATTGCAGTTGCAGTTACAAGATCATTATTTGTAGAATTCAAAACCAAATCATTTCATGCATGAACCTTTGAACAAACTTAGTTCAGCACTTTTAAACCAAAAGCATGTGAGTTGTTCATTTCCTGCATGCAAGAAACTAGATTTAACATGGCTAAAAATGCCAATCTGACAAAAATACTAGAAAAAACAATAGAAAACAAAAAGATGTTAAATAAATATTAAGGCGAAGTTCATAAAAAATATGCTACTTGATCTTTACCTTGATTTTAAAATTTTATTTTCATCCATAGGTCAGACATACCGTTAAGTAGAACCGCCTTTGCCATTGCATGCAAATATCAGATGAGCTATTCTTCCAATGAGAGAGAGAGAGAGAGAGAGAGAGAGAGAGAGAGAGAGAGAGAGAGAGAGAGAGAGAGAGAGATAGGGATAGGGAGAGGGAGAGGGAGAGGAGAGAGAGAGAGAGAGAGAGAGAGAGAGAGAGAGAGAGAGAGAGAGAGAGAGAGAGAGAGAGAGAGAGAGATGGTCATCAAACAACAGATGAGCTATTCTTCCCATGAGAGAGAGAGATGGTCATCAAATAACGGATGAGCTATTCTTCCCATGAAAGAGAGAGAGAGAGAGAGAGAGAGAGAGAGAGAGAGAGAGAGAGAGAGAGAGAGAGAGAGAGAGAGAGAGAGAGAGAGAGAGAGAGAGAGAGAGAGAGAGAGAGAGAGAGAGAGAGAGAGAGAGAGAGAGAGAGAGAGAGAAAGAGAGAGAGAGAGAGAGAGAGAGAGAGAGAGAGAGAGAGAGAGAGAGAGAGAGAGAAGATGATCATCAAACAACATATGAGCTATTCTTCCCATGAGGGAGAGAGAGAGAGAGAGAAAGAGAGAGAGAGAGAGAGAGAGAGAGAGAGAGAGAGAGAGAGAGAGAGAGAGAGAGAGAGAGAGAGAAAGAGAGAGAGAGAGAGAAAGAGACAGAGAGAGACAGAGAGAGACAGAGAGACAGAGACAGAGAGAGAAAGAGAGAGAGATATGATCACCAAACGTCACATAAGTCAGAACCCAAACGTCTTCATTTCATTGGTGACAGCAACACTGACAATCACGGTGACATCTCTCTCTATTATCACAGTAATACATAGGGCTAGGATGCTTTGTAACAATCATCAAACACACAGGGCTAGGATGCTTTGTAACAATCATCAAACACACATACAGGGCTAGGATGCTTTATAACAATCATCAAACGCACATACAGGGCTAGGATGCTTTGTAACAATCATCAAACACACATACAGGGCTAGGATGCTTTGTAACAATCATCAAACACACACACACACACAGGCCTAGGATGCTTTGTAATAATCATCAAACACACACACACAGCGATAGGATGCTTTGTGCAACAATCATCAAACACACACACACAGGACTAGGATGCTTTGTACCAATCATCAAACACACACACACAGGGCTAGGATGCTTTGTAACAATCATCAAACACACACACAGGCCAGGGATGCTTTGTAACAATCATCAAACACACACAGGTAGGGGTGCTTTGTAACAATCATCAAACACACACACACAGGGCTAGGATGCTTTGTAACAATCACCAAACACACACACACACACACACACACACACACACACACAGACAGGGCTAGGACGCTTTACAACAATCATCAAACAAACACACACACACAGGGCTAGGATGCTTTGTAATAATCATCAAACAAACACACAAATTTCTATCTCAATAACTTTTGAGTTTAGCTTAATTCATGTGAATGCAAAATGACAAGAGTGTCAGTGTATTGAGGCGTTACAAAAAGATTTAACACATGATAGGCCATTTAACTATTTGACTACCTTTTCAAAATAAAAGTTAAATCAATCCCATCAATTCATCAAGCAAATAATTTACAATCATAATCAAACGCATTTATATTCTTTCGCATACAAACATACAAAAATACATGTTTTAATCATTAATTCAAAGTAACCGGTATGACCTCACATTCTTTTGCAAACAAGAATCGAAAGAGTAGAAAACAAATGCACAAACACACACACACACACACACACAAAATGACAAAAAACATCAACAAACAAACAAAAAAACAAAAAAATCAAATCAGTCATATCAGTATGCTATATATATAATAATTTTGCAAAAAACAGAACGTCTCCCGCAAAACAAACTGAAGTATTTAAGGAAATCCACAGAGGTGAAGCACCTAACAGCTGAGCGCTTGGTGTTACCACATAGGTAGCCTCCCACTCTTGGGTATCTTTCTAAATTCCTTTTAGAGAGGCTACAAAACATCTTTTTTCTTCTTCGTCCAGTCAGAGAATCAGCAAGAGGGCAGTGGCAGCAGCAGCAGCAGCAGCAGCAGCAGCAGCAGCAGCAGCATTGAATCATCAGTACGTGGCTAGGGCAAGGGTCAGGACTGTTTTGTATTCTGACAATCTGATCGGTGGCCGTCTATTTTGGTGGGGGTTTTTTTAGGTGGAAGGGAAGGGAAGAGAGGGGGGAGGAGGGGGAGGGGGGGGTTAGACTTTCACTCAATCGCAATGCCAGCAGAACGCAGGGTGGCAATTCTGTGGTGCGCCTGACGACTGAACGCAGCGGAATCTTTCTTGAGGCGCAGAAGGGGAAGCCGTAAGGAAACAACAAAACAACGCGCGAGGACGGTAATGTCTTGTTTTTGTAAGTCAATGATGCTTAATACAGATGATGGCTATGATGAAGATGAGGAGGAAGAAGATGATGATGACGATGATGATGGGTTTAAACACAATCCAGTAACATGGCAACAAGAAAACTATTCATCTTCGTCTTTGAACATATGCAAGAGGGAAATATCAATCTGGTAAAAAAAACAAAAGAAGAAAAGAAACCATTAATTTAAGTCACATCAAAGAATAAAACGTTTGGGTTTTTTTATACAAAATTATATAGTTTACAAAAATACAAAAATGTTATTGCCAATGGTGTGAAATAAAACTGTAAATCTTTTTTTCTTCTCCCGTCTCACAATATTTTTTATGCACACGGGATTAAAAATACAATGAAAAAAATGTATATAATCCATAATTAATAAAAACCATTTACAATAAACAAAAAAGTATCAATTTACAAGGCATAATAAACAGCAGTACACGTTTCTGAGACTCGTCATAGCTCTCAAAAACAAAATAAAATTTGTAGGAGATTTTAGGGATGTTTTCTTTTGAGGATTTTCGAGAGAAAGTGCTAGAGCATCAATGACTGACAGGAGAGATTTTACTTCCTTTTCATTCGTAACTGTATAGACGTCTACATGTGTTTGATGCTATATCATTGCGGCAGGTTGTCAAACATCACCAAAAAATCCCAGCAAATGGAACAGTTTTGGAATATAAACCTGTCCTTTCTCAAACATCTAAAAATAACTTTTCTCATCGTCTCCTCTTATTACATCATTCAAATTCTTTCTTTCTTTCTTTCTTTATCAGTTCCCATTCTACCTTTCTGTGTATGGGTTCAAATGTCCGAGATGATCTTTCTCCCAGGATGCCATGTCCCTGGCATCCCCGCCTCCTTCTAAAATGCCAAATTTCTATTCTTCAATGCCTCTTCTAATCTATATCTTCCTCCCACCCTCTCCGAGGTCTGCCCCCTGGTCCCCTACCTTGGGCTTTAGCACTGTGTACTGATCTAGCTGTCCTGTTGTCATTCATTCTGATTACGTCTCCACACCATCTCAATTGATTTGTTTCAATGCCAGTTGTTAAGCCATCTGCTTTGGTTTGATCTCTCATTGTTGTGTTTCTGATTTTGTCTCTTCCTAGTTTTCCCCCCCACCACTCTTCTTAGACACCTCACTTCAGCTGCCTGTACTCCACCGTATTCTCCATCGTCCACGGTCCAGGTTTCACTGCCACAGAGGAGAGTAGACAATAAACTGTGTTGCACACTGCCATTTAATTTCAACCAGTGAAAATGGCTACAAACCGTCACTGCTGTATCCACAAATTCAACCAATGAAAATGACTACAAACCGTCACTGCTGTATCCACAAATTCAACCAATGAAATACAAACACAAACCTTCACTGCTGTATCCACAGCGGTGAACATTTCCTCAGCCATTATCCATAAAACATTTTTCTTTAGGTCTTACACAAAAGTTGTCAAATGCTCCCCTGTGCCCATGGCAATCAGCAGCAACAGTATGTTAGTCTAACAGTTGTACAGCAGCTATGTAGGGGGCAAGGTGTGGGCCTCTCAACCAAAGGTCCTGGGTTCAACCTCCAACGTGTTGAAAAGTTAACTCCAAGCTTTCAAGTAAATCTCACCCCCTTGTCCACATATATGGATCCATACCTAGCCCCATTCGGAAACGGACGTAAAAAGGAGGTCCCGAGTGCAGATCACAACAGTCTGGGCACGTTAAAGATCCCTTGGCTGCGTACAGGTCGGACCGGGCAAAATTGAAAAACCCACCCAAAGCCCCCTGAGATCACCTTAGTTGGGGATGTAGTTTTTTTACAAACATCGCATAGACAACGATAAACCAAACACATCAACAAAACAACATAGAACAAAACAGATCCCAATCACAATAACAATCATCATGATATCACCATGACAGCACCCACCCCAACAACAGCAACGGCCATCATCCTCACCACCATGACAGCACCCACCCCAACAACAGCAACGACCATCATATCCTCACCACCATGACAGCAGCCACCCCAACAACAGCGGCAATGACCATCATCCTCACCACCATGACAGCACTCACCCCAACAGCAACGACCCTCATCCTCACCACCATGACAGCACCCCACCCCAACAACTGCACCCACCATCATCCTCACCACCATGACAGCACCACCCCAACAGCACCCAATCATCCTCACGGACAGCACGACCATCACAACAGCACCATCCTCACCACCATGACAGCAGCACCCCAACAACTGCAATGACCATCATCCTCACCACCATGACAGCACTCACCCCAACAGCAACGACCTCATCTCACCACCATGACAGCACTCACCCCAACAGCAACGACCTCATCTCACCACCATGACAGCACCTGCACCCCAACAACTGCGCAACGACCATCATCCTCACCACCATGACAGCACCCACCCCAACAACTGTAACGACCATCATCCTCACCACCATGACAGCACCCACCTAACAACGGCAACGACCATCATCCTCACCACCATGACAGCACCCACCCCAACAACAGAAACGACCATCATATTCACCACCATGCCCGCTTACTCACCGATGCCGTCCTCCAAGTTCTCCCCCTTCCACCACCCCTGTCCTGGCCTGTTTTACTCAACACAGCGCGATCCTATCGTTGACCTTGAGGGTCACTTGAGAGGTCGAGGTTGCAGCATAATCATAGATGGCGATGGCGTAGCCTAAACTCGACTACTGCCAGCTGGAATTAAGAGAGAGGAAAACAAAAGCTATCGTAATATTCAGCTCACACATATTTGAAGGGGTCATTTCAATAGTGTGCCTAAGTCCCAGTTATGTGATTTAGACAAAAATGCCAAAAACCAAAAACCGTGGACTGTGGCACTGTTGGGATGTAAACGTGGTGTGTTTTCATCATATCATTTTTACACTTCTTTTGGAAGCTGGATTTCCTTTATTCCCCATCTCTCTGTCTCTCATTTTTCATGAAAAATGGACATAGGTACAGTATGGAAATAACCCTTTCATTTCACAATCCCAAAATTCTTTGTTTGAATAACAATTCCACTATGATTAATGAGAAACAAAAAGCATGCAAAGCAAAGAATATTATTTCAGCAATCAGTAACATCATCTAAACCATGTTCCTACTGGAAATTCTAATTCCGCAGAGTAATTCAATGTTTCAATACTTGTATACAAATGTGAATATATTTTATTTAAATTAAGCCTCATTCATTCTTCAGTGTGTGTAAATATCTCACCTCTGACAATTTTATATGGGTGCCTAGCGTTGGTGCAAGGCTGCAAACCATTTCAAATCCAAAAACAGACTCTGAAAGTTCGAACCAATTCTCACTTGCACAAAGGACTCTGAAAGCCTGAACCAAATTCTAACTTGCCCAAAGGACTCTGAAAGCCTGAACCAATTTAACTTGCATAATGGACTCTGAAAGCCCGAACAATTCTAACTTGCAAAAGGACTCTGGAAAAAATTCTGAGTTGCACAAAGAAATCCTGAGCCCAAACCAATTCTAACTTGCACAAAGGACTCTGAAAGCCTCGAACCAATTTAACTTGCACAAGATGGACTCACAAGGACTCTGGAACCAATTTTAACTTGCACAATGGACTCTGAAAGCCTGAGCCAGATTCTAACTTGCAAAATGGACTCTGAAAGCCTGAACCAATTTTAACTTGCACAATGGACTCTGTAAGCCTGAACCAATTTTAACTTGCACAATGGACTCTGTAAGCCTGAACCAATTTAACTTGCACAATGGACTCTGAAAGCCCGAACCAATTCTAACTTGCACAAAGAACTCTGAAAGCCTGAACCAATTCTAACTTGCACAAAGGACTCTGAAAGCCCAAACCAATTCTAACTTGCACAAAGGACTCTGAAAGCCCGAACCAATTCTAACTTGCGCAAAGGAATCTGAAAGTCCAACCAATTTAACTTGTACAAAAGGACTCTGAAAGCCTGAACCAATTCTAACTTGCACAAAGGCCAGCAGCAATACAGAAAACCTTGACAGTTCAATTTGAATAAACCCCTTCAGGGTAAAACAAAAAACACCCAAAAATCTGTTGATCACTGGCCTGTCCGGCAAAAGCGCGATGGTAGTCTTATAAACTCAGAATGACGTCTCACGATTTCACCCCAATCTGTCTAAGTCTGCTGTTCACTTTTGGTTTCTTTAAAAAACAAAATACAATTAACCCTCACACACATACATTTTCCAAGGTAAATACACTTACAGATTCAAATTTTAAAACCTACCAAAGATGCTTTTAACGTACTGGTTGGCAGTTACGGTTATGTTAATATCTCAATTCTTACAGTTTTATACGGGTGCCTGAGCGTTAGGTATATATCTCACCTGCTACAGTTTTTGTACAAGTACCTGAGCGTTAGGTATATATCTCACCTGCTACAGTTTTGTACAAGTACCTGAGCGTTAGGTATATATCTCACCTGCTACAGTTTTGTACAAGTACCTGAGCGTTAGGTATATATCTCACCTGCTACAGTTTTGTACAAGTACCTGAGCGTTAGGTATATATCTCACCTGCTACAGTTTTATACGGGTACCTGAGCATTAGGTATATATCTCACCTGCTACAGTTTTGTACAAGTACCTGAGCGTTAGGTATATATCTCACCTGCTACAGTTTTGTACAAGTACCTGAGAGCGTTAGGTATATATCTCACCTGCTACAGTTTTGTACAAGTACCTGAGCGTTAGGTATATATCTCACCTGCTACAGTTTTGTACAAGTACCTGAGCGTTAGGTATATATCTCACCTGCTACAGTTTTGTACAAGTACCTGAGCGTTAGGTATATATCTCACCTGCTACAGTTTTGTAAAAGTACCTGAGCGTTAGGTATATATCTAACCTGCTACAGTTTTGTACAAGTACCTGAGCGTTAGGTATATATCTCACCTGCTACAGTTTTGTACAAGTACCTGAGCGTTAGGTATATATCTCACCTGCTACAGTTTTATACGGGTGCCTGAGCGTTAGGTATATATCTCACCTGCTACAGTTTTGTACAAGTACCTGAGCGTTAGGTATATATCTCACCTGCTACAGTTTTATACGGGTACCTGAGCATTAGGTATATATCTCACCTGCTACAGTTTTATACGGGTACCTGAGCATTAGGTATATATCTCACCTGCTACAGTTTTATACGGGTGCCTGAGCGTTGTGTTCACCTCTGGAAAGCTGTCAGCTAGCTCTGTCTGTTGGTAAAAGGCAACTAGTTCCTGAGGAATTAAGGAAAACAAGAAAAACCTATGAACAGATAAATCTGTAGCTAGACAGCAACTTCCGTTGGTAATAAATCTCTATGCTCAGTTGCTTGAAAGATTCATTTCTCTTAGAAATTTTACCCTCTTCACTATTACCCACTTCCCTGTTTCGCAAGCCTATTTGTGTCATTTAGAAGCAAAATGTGAGTTCCTTCAAGGCAATATGACACATAAAACAAGTTCCTTCAAGGCAATATGACACATAAAACAAGTTCCTGCAAGGCCACATGACACATAAAACAAGTTCCTTCAAGGCAATATGACACATAAACAAGTTCCTGCAAGGCCACATGACGTTGTGTTCCTTGGGAAAGACACTTAACACGCATTTTCCCCACTCTACCCAGGTGGAAATGGGTACAAGCATTAGCTTTGGTGTAAAAACCTGCGTCAGACTAGCGTCCTGACCAGGAGGTGATTGCCACCAGTTCTGCTTTACGCTAGAGAAACCGAGATATGCTCCGGCTCTAAGAGCTTTAAGAGCCTTGAAGGAACTTAATGCTGATATCCACTGACGCCCGAGTCCCGTGAAGGAAAATGTTTCCTCAGTGTCTCTCCCAAGAAATACAACATCGGACCTAGCAACAATACCAGAATTTCAATCCAGGTTTTCATGATCCAGAGTTTGCAGCCTAACTAATAGACCACCAACAGCCCCTCGTTGTTGTATCCTAGCTGCAAACCTCTTTAAATCTAAAACAATATGACCGCACAAACTAAATCTAACTTCTATAACCCCTGTAATATTCAACTAAATCTAACTTCTAAAGCACAAACTAAATCTAACTTCTCTATAACCTGTAATATTCAACTAAATCTAACTTCTATAATGCCCTGTAATTTTCAACTAAATCTAACCTTCTAATCCCCTGTAATATTCAACTAAATCTAACTTCAATAATCCCCTGTAATATTCAACTAAATCTAACTTCAATAACCCCTGTAATATTCAACTAAATCTAACTTCTATAACCCCTGAAATATTCAACTAAATCTAACTTCTAACTATTCAACGGCAAGATGAAAGATATGTGAAAGAGGAAGGGCAACACAACGGACCTACCAGCAGCGTCTGCCAACTGCCCGCCGCTGTGATCGCAAACAAACAAACGAAGGACACCAAAACATGTCATGCTCTTAATCAAAGTCAGGTGAGCAATTGAAAACTTCCACCCAACCCAAATGAAATGGATTGTATATCGATGGTGTAAGTCTAAAATTAGCAACACCGTTTTTTCCCGCTTTTTTAACGGTAGGAAGCCCCTATGCTTCATCTAGTTAGGATTCCGTGGCACAAGAATCAATAGAAAGCCACATAACCATATTATGGGCAATTCGTGTATCCCTATTGGGTCTAGGTTTTGACACTTGCAAACCGTGTATGCCTGTGAAAATACATTAAAAAGTGTAGCATCATTTTCTTTTGATTTTCTTAAAACATCCAAAATTGCACTTACACGGTTTGTGACTTTCACCATCAATATAAATAAATCAATATAATATAAACATAAATTACTGAACTAGTTGTTTACTATAAAGAGGATTTAAACGGGGGAGGAAATGATTTTTAACGGTATTTTTTTGAGTTGTAAATAATTTCCCATGGGTTGAATGAACATTTATGCTTTCGGTGAATAGTGGCATTCTTATGTCGTTGAATCAATTACATGCTCTGTAACAAGGTGCCACCTCCTGGAACAAAAGCGCACTGCTGCTGCACAGCCATGACGATGGGGCGACTTGAAAGAGAGAGATATCGCTAAGTTCACAGACGGCTCACCTGTACGGAGTTGAAAAACTTTGGTTCGGCCAGGTAGAATTTGCCCTCTGGGTTTCTGTTGACTTTTATGTGTCTTACCGCCATGGCATGTCTAGGAGGAGAGAGAGAGAGAGAAAGAGGGGGGGGGGGGGAGGAGGGGGGAATTACAGAACAAAGTCAGTGAATTGAAAACAAAAATCTATAAAGAAAAGGTTATATATCGTCGTGAAACTGTCTATATGCGCAAGTCCACGACATATGGGATATATGAGATTTGTCCTTCAAAGGATCAAACGTATGCTGCTTTCTTGGCTTTATTAATATTGGGAGGCCTTGAAATAATATAAAAGCTCTTTTTATACATATGATCTAGATACAAAGATTTCCGCTTTTCTTCCTGCCTTGAAAAATCAAATCAAGGAGTGGACTTACTTGTGTCTTTGAAACAGACAGGCTTTTTCTTCGCATCTTGAAGCCTTACACCTCCTATCTACTTGGGACTCTACCAAAATTCACTAATCCACCAAGCAAGCATCAGATTTCTCTACAATGATTGGTTGACCAATCAAAAATCTAGTTTTAAGCTATATTTGAGTCAATGAGTGTAAACACAATGAAAATAGACACATTTTGAGGCCATCCCCCATCCATGCGGAAATATCCAGCATTCGTGCCACACAGTTTGCGGAGAGAAGCAGCAAAAGCCGGCCTTTGCTCCACACAGTCTGTCGGGGCAGGACGGAAATAACCAGTCGCTGCGCCACAGCTGTTAATTCTAATTTCAAATTTGCTTGTCGATTCTCATTTAAATAGTTAATTTCTTGTTTTGTTTTCTTTTTTATTATTATAAGTCTCATCGTTCCAAATAGGGTCTGGACAGAAATGCGACAACAAAAACTCACTTTATACTGAGACTTAACTCTCCTTGCCGGCTTAGGTTATTCGTCACACGTATAAGAAACGTTCCGTCTGGCGACTTATCAAGCACCTGCTGGGCTGTAGTTCGCTCCATTTCACCGACATACCTAGAGTCAAAAAGTTGAAGAAAAAAGCAATTAAAAGACAGCAACAACGGTTAAAGATAACATTACTGTAAATTCATATCTAAAATTATATTTACAATGAATCGTGTTACAAAATTCTGTGTTTAAAGTCTTTGAGAAACACATCATATATATATATATATATACACACACACAAAATATATACATCCTGTTAGTAACTAAAAGTGGTATTAAAAATATTAAAAATATAGAAAACAAATTGTAAAGTATCTTGAACAAAATAGCAGTTTGCTTGTGACAACATATTATGGATATAATTATTATATTATGTTATATACTATATTATTAGTAATTACTAAACAACTGAAAAACTTCTTTTTATATATATATCTAATATCAGTTTTTATTTTTCAGTGAATAAACAAGAAAGGAAAAATACAAACACTATATGATTAAAAAAAGTAATTTTTTAGCAATTTATATCCCTCTCCTCGCATAGTTGTTCAAAGCCAATGTCAAATTTTAAGAAAAACAAAGATATTCATAAAACATAGACATCAGTTTAAGTGCATTTATAATACCACCAGCATCATTGGGTTTCCTGAGCACAAATCTGAATCTGAATCTGAATCTGAATAATACGTTGTAGAAACCAGTATTTGCGTAATTACAATGGACAGTTTATAGACGTGACTGTCAAAAATGACCAATGTGAAGAGAGTCCTTTGTTTCAATTCCTTTAGAACAAACACAATGTAAAGATTACGTAACTATAAGGTAGGTGGGTCAGCTTTAAAAACAAACAAAAAAAGATTCAATTTGTTTTTCCTCGCACTTAATTCATTCACTTTTCATAATCTTGTGGAAGTTCTGAGCTAGCAAACTTTTTTTTTTTCTTAAATCCAACAAATCTCCTTTCTTTTATCAAGTAAGAAAAAGGTTCTAGAATTCTTAAGATAAAATGTGTCAGTCTTTTCCCTATAGTATGCTGTCTTCGAATTATCCTGAAATGACTTTAGAAGACAACAATTATGAGAAGCCGATGAAATAAAACAATCGTCTTCATCAGCTTAAGGGGGTCTCCATCGCTTACGATCGTGGTGTATCGTAGCTTATGTTTAGCAATGGATCTGCTACAAAGAATTTCAGCCGCCTTTACTTCCATCATGCCTGACGTCCCCTCAAAATTTATCATGCATTCACCGCTGGCGATATGCTCAGCCTTCTATCGGTCGAATCTTTGGGGATTCTCTCTTCTGATCCACTCCCCAGTCTGAGAACATACTTGACAATACATGTTCAAAACGTGGACGTCTAGAACAAGCCCAATCAATATGTCGATGACACTGCTAAGGACTTGTGACCTCGTGTCAGCCATGAACCATCAAAACATACAGCAATATCAAGCAGCTCATCATCCTGGAGATGGAAATTGAAATGTTGAGAATGCTCCTGGCAAACAATCGTAGCCGCTTGGGAGAAGATTTGCTCCCCTAAGAGTGTATTCTTTGAATAAAATCTTTTGCGATCGTGTTGAAAGTTCTATAATGGAGTCCAGGCATTTCCAGATATTCGCTGAAGTTTTTGAATGTGGATGAACCCATTCCAGCCAGCAGAGAAGCAAACACAGCAAGCTTCATTTACCACGAAAGGTTGAGGGGTGCTTGTCGAATTTTTATTCCTCGCTGATGTATAGTGGCTGCTGACAGTTTCACCACATTCTCTGCACACTAAATTTAACTTTAGTGAAAGCCCGTATTGACTTGGTATTTCTAAATTTAATCCACAAACACTTTGACATTCAGTATATCTCACTTCACTAACAAGTTTCTCCAATTGTGATATTTCCACCACAGTTTGAACACAATTTGAGTCCCGAATTTCTTCCCTAACATATTTTTCGTATAATTTAGTTTTTTAGCACTTCTCGACATTACTTCAACATGTCCTTGTGGAGGTGGCAGTGGGGTAGATATCGGCATAACCAGAGGTGGTAATGATGTGGAGGGGAGCGGTGGTGGCGATGCTGTAGAAGTGGGGGAGCGCTGGTGATAACGCTGCAGATTCTGGAGTTGTTTCTTGACTGGGTCGTTGATGTTGACACTAGTAAGAGGTAAGAGGTAAAGGCAGACATCAATATTGGTGCCGTGATCAATAAGAGGATAAACAAAAATTTTCAAAGTAACAATATTTCATAGTATGCATAACCATACTGATATAGTCAGTGTGGAAGGAAAGACAAAGAAAACAAACAAAATTGAGAGAAACAGGGAGTGAGAGAGACAGGGAGGAAAGAGACAGGGAGGAAAGAAACAGGAGGGAAAGAGAGAGGGAGTAGAAAGAGAGAGGAGGAAAAAGAAGGAGGGAAAGAGAGAGAGAGAGAGAGAGAGAGAGAGAGAGAGAGGGAGGAGGGAGGGAGGGAGGGAGAGAGAGAGAGAGAGAGAGAGAGAGAGAGAAAGAGAGAGGGAGAGAGAGAGGGGAGGGGGGAGCATATAAACTAAATAAATGTGCAATATACGAGAACGGGCTAATAGTAATATAAACACCACGGTTACAGTACACTGTTACAGTTCTCCTACAAAATAATGTTACAAAAACTTACCCATTCCTCTGCTAAAGGTATCCTCCTTTCAAGTTGCCGGCATTAGACAGTTGTCTCGACCTGCTGTTGGCTTTCTTTTTCCGCATTTTGAAGTTTGAAGCACACAAAAAATGATACGGATTGACGTAGAAGTGAAAATTACTAGATCAAAATTCGTAAACAAAGCATCAGCTGTAAAATACTATGTCATAGTCATAGTAAGCCGAAGTAATCAGGTCGCGACCTGACCTTTGCCTTAGCCAATGCGATGGCTTGCCTGATGGCTCGGGTGAACTCGTTTCATAGTCGGTCACCGGCTGACCAATCACAGCGGTGCGGTAGAGGTCGCTGTGAACAAGAAGGTGGGCGTGACTGTGTTGACTACACATCGGCTATTCTCGTAACAGGAGGATGGTGTGTTATCATACATAACCTTACATGTATCAGGGGAGCCCATAAGTCTGAATCTTTTGCCACAGAAGAGTGGTACAGAACTAAAGGAAAATTTCGATACCAAGTATTCAATGGTATTCGCACTTTTAGGGATGAGAATGATAGGATAATGTTTGCTCTTTTTGGCATGTTTTTGCCATTTTTTTCCAATTTTCATGACCAAACATTCAATGAAATGAACTCCTATGATATAAAATAATAGAATTTCATAGATTTCTGTCATTGCATATGAAAAATGAATAGTTGATGAACATTACAAAAAATGAAATATCAAAAATTCGATATTTTGAAGCCAAACATCGATATCAGAACGCGCCCCCACCCTTAACAGACAGCTATCATGATTACAACCGAGTGATGCTCAGTCATTGGTTGGTGGTTATTTCTGAAGTCTTTAAGTTTTACCCAATCAGAACGCTACAACTAGCAATGAAACATTATACGGTCAAAAATCAAGTTGCTTAGGATGTGTTGTTTTGGAATATTTTTTAATCAAAAGGATGCATTTGTATTTGAGTTCATTTTTTCTTCTTCAACTGTTACAAGTTTTTCCTTTAAACTTTCATGAATTAATTTACTAACTTGATAGAAATAAAAAAAAACAAACAAAATGCTCAACAAAACAAGTTTGAATTGAAGACATGATGGTAACCTACTATATCAACATGACAGACAAAAAGGCCGTCAAACTTTTTATATATCAAACAACAAAAATTAAAACAAAGAAATCGTTAGCTTTTTTGTCCCTTTTGTTTGAAAACAAACTGTATCAGTAGAAGAAAACTAGAAAAGAAAACTACAAACATGCAATTAGGAGAACAACAAGGCTGCATTATTCAACAAGATGTCAAACCAAATTATGTGGAAAATAATACAATAGGTTATATTGTATGACAATGAGTAAGAAAACGAGAAAAAATCTCTGAACTTATAAAACCAATAATGGCAGGATGGTGAAGAAAAGAAATCTTTTCCTCAGTGTTTATTTCTTCTGCTTGCAAATATTTTACTAGAAACAAAAGTCGACTGTTAGCTATCTATTTTCCCTATGATTGCATCTATACTTTTTTGCTATGATTACATCTAGATTATAAGTAACTTACACAATATCGTTGGGACGATTTAAAGCTAAATACCATAACTATACATTTAATCACACTTTATTTCAAGAAAATAATAATAATGATAATAATGATGATAATAATGAAATAATAATAATAATAATAATAATAATAATAATAATAATAATAATAATAATAATAATAATAATAATAATAATAATAATAATAATAATAATAATAATAATAATAATAATAATAATAATAATAATAATAATAATAATAATAATAATAATAATAATAATAATAATAATAATAATAAAATTAATAATGTGTCAAGTGTCTGTCTCAAGATTCAACTCAAGAAAAACACTGACGAGGGGGAAAAAACTTAAAACTTAACGATTAACAAAATATACATAAGATTCATAAAGAGTAAAAAAAACTTAGGTGAGCAAAGACATGTGACATTTCCTGACAATGAAAAAAAAACAAAAACGACCTGACCTTCAACTCTGCATAACTTGCCATTTTTAAAATAACACAACATCCATGCCAACATTTGGACTCACGATATTTTATTACACAAACTTACGATCTTCATTACTTAAACTTATGATGTTCATTACTTAAACTTATGATGTTCATTACTTAAACTTATGATGTTCATTACTTAAACTTATGATGTTCATTACTTAAACTTATGATGTTCATTACTTAAACTTATGATGTTCATTACTTAAACTTATGATGTTCATTACTTAAACTTATGATGTTCATTACTTAAACTTATGATGTTCATTACTTAAACTTATGATCTTCATTACTTAAACTTATGATGTTCATTACTTAAACTTATGATCTTCATTACTTAAACTTATGATGTTCATTACTCAAACTTATGATGTTCATTACTTAAACTTATGATGTTCATTACTCAAACTTATGATGTTCATTACTCAAACTTATGATCTTCATTACTCAAACTTACATGTTCATTACTCAAACTTACAATCTTCATTACTCAAACTTGCAATCTTCATTACTCAAACTTGCGATGTTCATTTCTCAAACTTCGATGTTCAACTCAAACTTACAATCTTCATTACTCAAACTTGCGATGTTCATTACTCAAACTTGTGATGTTCATTACTCAAACTTGCGATGTTCATTACTCAAACTTACGATGTTCATTACTCAAACTTACAATCTTCATTACTCAAACTTGCGATGTTCATTACTCAAACTTACAATCTTCATTACTCAAACTTACAATCTTCATTACTCAAACTTACAATCTTCATTACTCAAATTTACAATGTTCATTACTCAAACTTGCGATGTTCATTACTCAAACTTGCGATCTTCATTACTCAAACTTGCAATCTTCATTACTCAAACTTACAATCTTCATTACTCAAACTTGTGATGTTCATTACTCAAACTTACAATGATCATTACTCTTCATTACTCAAACTTACATGTTCATACTCAAACTATTTCATTACTCAAACTTGAAAAACTAAAACCATCTTCATTACTCAAACTCAATCTTCATTACAAACTTGCGATGTTCATTACTCAAACTTGAATTCAATTCTCATCCGATGTTCTACAAACTTGTCTTCATTACTCAAACTGAACTTCATTACTCAATCCATTACACTTACAATGATCATTACTCATCTTGTGACTTATTTATCTAAGAAAAACTAAAATGTTTTTCATTTTTCAAAAGTGCAATTCCATATACTAAATCCCACCAACGACATTATCAGTATGACTTACTACCATTCAAAGTGCCTATACTAATGTTATGGCTTGATGTTGATGCTATCACAATGGGATTTCTCTTCACTTTGGAAAAAATACAGAATCAAAGCAGAGTTCTTCTTTCAACCTTTTTCGTGTTTACATCTTGTTTTATATGTTCAACTTCCTTTCCTTTGCGGCAGCCTGATTTTGTTTAGATTTTCCCAACTTCCTGTCAGTTGATCCTAAATCGGTCGAGCTAGCAAAACAAGTAATAGGTGTGAGACTCGACACTTTCAGTGGGTTTAAACGCTAAAGACTAAATATATAAATTATATTTCAAATCAGTCTCGGCACTTCCTGGTCTGTGAGTTTTTAAAAAGTGCTGAAAATCCCCTCGACGGAATAAACTAGATTGAATCCCTGATCTAGAGAGTTGAGCGACTAAACAAGATGGAACCCTAGGTCCCCCAGGTGGAGTGAGTTAACACTGCTGGGGAAAGCAGAGATACAATGTCTGACCAGATTTTCAGCCGTCATCGCTTTGGTCGTGGTCATGGTCACTTATCTCTGACCACGGGTCACCTACCATGGAAAGGAACTTAGATTAGCCACGGCAGACATCCGGTTCTGAACTGGTTCGTTGATTGCCAGGCGTTCGGTAAGAGGTGACAGCTGATGTTCAACGCTGCCGTTGACAATGGCCATTCTCGATTCCACATACGAGGCTTTCCTCTGTATCTACACACACGTAAAAAACAATAACAACACACAAATTTACACACAAACTTACACAAACGGTGGTGTCACTGGACAGAAAAGTTTGGAAAACCAAAATTATCACAAGTAAGGAAGGAAGAGAGAAAACATGCAGGACTTGGTGAGAACATTCAAGTAAGTGTGTTAGGGGAAGACTGAGAAAGAAAAATAATGTGGTATAGCGAGCGAGAGAGAGAGAGAGAGAGAGAGAGAGAGAGAGAGAGAGAGAGAGAGAGAGAGAGAGAGAGAGAGAGGGAGAGAGAGAGAGAGAGAGAGAGAGAGAGAGAAAGGGAAGGGAGGGAGGGAGGGAGGGAGGGAGGGAGGGAGAGAGAGATAAGAGATCTTTAACGTGCACAGAGTGTTGTGATCTGCACACGTGGCCTCTTTTTTATCAACCGCACCCGATGGGACTAGGTGTCGATCCACCTACCTGGACCAAGTTGGGGAAGGGGACGATTATGCTTGTAAAAACTCTAGAAAAATTTTCAACCTTTGGCGGGGCACAAACTCACTGCCTTTTGGTTGAGAGGCCGACACCTTGCCTTTGGACTACCCAGTCTTCCGACATAGCAAGGTGAGAGACATGTGAAAGAGTCAAAGGAAAGAATTGGAAACCACCAGAAGCTCTCGCCAGTTGCCTGTGAGGACAAAAAAAAAGAAGGGAGAGAGACAAAGAATGTCAGACAGACAATCCAAAATACAGACTGGCTGACTGACTGACTAACTGACTGACAGAGATATGGTCAGAGAGATACAGATAGATACACAGACAGAAGTGCAGATATTTAAGGAGTGATTTTAGGACGAAAGATACAAACGTGGGGAGTACTATGTATTTTTCTTGCATGGAGGTGGAAGTGTGTATATCATTGTGAAACGCACAATGCATGTGTATTATGTGTGCGTTAGGTGCTTGTGCACTAAATTAATCTTCAGATACATAGTGATATTAGAAGCCACCTCAGAGAAAGGCCCAGTCAAACATTTTAGAAAATTATCCACACACACATACTCACACACCAACACACACACAGGCGAAAAACAAGAATTTATTATATTTCATTTAAATTTACACTGCCATTTTTGTTCAATTGGAGAGGAAACAGAAAGATGAAAGAGGTATAGAAGAGTGAAAGCAAAGAAGTAGGACCTACCAGCAATACCCACCAACTACCCATATGTAGTGATTTCCAGGGTCTATTACGTGGCATTGGGTGGCCGAGTGGTTAGGCTGCTAGACTTAAGATCAGGAGTTCCCAGGTTCAAATTTCTAGCAAAGAAATGCCATTTTTGGGCTTAAAATGGGACAAATGTAGTCTATTATACTAGGGGATAGAGCAGTTCATTCCCGTCATAATGATATCATAAAAGAAGCTCAGTATCGATTCTATACAAATTTTTTAGAAATAACACAGACCTATCTTTCAACATAGCTATTATACAATAAAAGCCAGAAATACTATCTAAAGTACGGCAAGTTGGTACTCATTTTGATCACCACAATAAACACTATCCAGAACAACCTTATTTGAGAATCTGTTATGAATATTGCCTTAGATCGGCGGAAGTTACGGACATATTCCGTGCACCTATTATCAAATGGCACCCTCTCAAAATGAGTAAAAAGGTGCTGGTGCACTTGAAACAGTGTCAATAAGAAGTAGTTGAGAGCCTCTCAAAGTTTTATGTTTCAAAGTATTATCCTACTCTTTTCTTAGGTTTATGGGAGAAAAATGTATTCAAACAGAAAATAAGAGAAAAATACGATTTTCTCAAAATGTCATTTGTTTTCCTTATTTCCTATCTATTTTTTTATTTCTCAAAGTATCTTCATGAAATTTGGTATGGATGGTGAGTGGGGGAAAACAAAGTAATTATCAGATGCGTTTTTTGATATGTATTATAGTTTTGGAAAAGTTTAATTTTTTGTACAATAGTTTTGTATATTTTTGGTTGTTCTTATATGCTATTTTCAAACATTCATAAAATCAAAACTTATTAATGAAACAAAAATCCGACCTGATCAAATTTAGATATTGTATCAAATAAGGTGTGTGCCAAGTTTGAAACAAATTTGTTGAAAATGAAAAAGCCTATTAATATTGAAGTTGGTGAAATTTGGGGCACCTGAAATGGGTTTTTTTGCTTCTGAGTTTAGGTTTTTACTTTTAGCATGTACATGAGTAACTGTCATCCTATATCATTGAAATGTTTGTAGCGTTCTTGGTTGCCATAGAAACAGCCGCCATCTTGAATTTTGACTCAATTTTCAAAATCTATCTCCTCCCTTAGTTATGAATAAAATCACTCAAAACCTGTGCCAATTGTCTTTTCCATTCAATATCTAGAGTGACGTGTGGATTTTTGAAAATATACTATATATCGTCAATGTACAAAAAAACGGCGTTTTATTCCAAAACATGAATTTCTCAAAAAGTTTACAATATATATATTTTAAAAACGACGTCATTTTATTAACGCCAACAAGTGCCAGATCCTTCGGTAAATGGCGGAGGAGATAGAATTTTAGTGTGGAAAAACTACATTTCGAGAAAAATGCAAGTAACAAAATCAAAAGAAAATAACACAAAACAAACACTTCAGATGGGTTTCCCTTGTTGTAGCAGCCCCTTATTCTTTCGACAGTCTCTGGCATTGTTACTTATGTAAATAAGATTATAAATCTAGGTTTAGATGTGCACTGTTGTGAAAACAGGCGTCGAAATGACCAGTCTTTTTTTGTTTTTTCCTCTATATCCTATGCTTGTCTGCGTGTGTTTACATACACACTGATGTGCCACGCATCTTATATCCCACAGCGATGAGAGACACGTATATCGGTGTCGGCAAAACGAGGTCAAATATCGTGTGTTGCCACATTTGGCGATTAACCGCCAATGTACGGGTTTTTACTGCTATTTTCAATGTTAGGTCATTTACATCAAAATTTGGATTGTTTTTACCTATCCTCGCCTACAAAATATTTTGTAAAAAAAACTATACGTCATATGGACATTTTTCTGCCATGAACTTGTAGATAAATGATCGTTCTACCCGAATATGCAAAGAACAGAAAATCAACCTCTTGGTCCAAAACTCGCCAGTCCATATTTTTCAAGTGTTGATGACGGACAATCTGTGTTTATAGAAAGATTTAAACAGGAGACAACTATATTTTTCAAGTGTTGATGACAGACAATCTGCGTTTATAGAAAGATTTAAACAGGAGACAACGATATTTTTCAAGTGTTGATGACGGACAATCTGCTTTTATAGAAAAATGTAAACAGGAAACCAGTGAGTAGCGCAGGCCAGCAGCCCACAGACACAGCGACAGCAGCACAGGGAAGAGACATAGAAAAGAAAAGGACAAGAGAGTCCAAACGACACCAGACCAGACCACTCTCTCACAAAACAACCTGCAATCTCCGTTGATCTTGACGACCCCTCTGCACTCGGAGAAATTTCGACATCGTTTTACAGCCGACAGAATCAGGAAATAAAATAAAACAAAAAAAGAAATAGAAATAAAATTCAGGAACACTTAGCATGCAGATACGACGGCAGGATTAGGGTGACAGACACCAGACAACGAGCAGCTAGAGTCTACCTGAAAACTACGGTTGATTGACCACCACAACACTTAGAACACCAAAAAAAAGAAAGAAAGGAGATTGGGAATCGTTTGACCGTTTCTTTGAAATTTATCCCGTCTACTAATGCGGTGATCTCAGGGTAAATTAAGAGGAAACAACAAGATGAAAGATAAGTGAAAGAAGGAAAGGAAAAAAAAATAGGACCTGCCACTAGCGTCTACCAAAACCGCCACCCACTTGGGAATTGTAATGAATACTGTTAACACTAAAAAACATGAACTGTCCTTCTTCCCATCCTTGAATTGAAGAGAAGCCATCAAACCGCCACCCACTTGGGAATTGTAATGAATACTGTTAACACTAAAAAACATGAACTGTCCTTCTTCCCAACCTTGAATGGAAGAAGCCATCAAACTTGACCCACTTGGGAATTGTAATGAATACTGTTAACACTCAAACATGAACTGTCCTTCATTCATCCTTGAATGGAAGAGAAACCATCAAACCGCCATCCACCCACACCAAAAGCCCTTGCAAAATACATTGCAGCCTACATTCTTTATATTCTGTTTCTGTTCATTAACCTGCAAAGGGCCTATTACTATTATTGGCGCTAAAAATGAAGAAGAGAGGGGGGTAGGCAAGAAGAGGGATAAGGAATGAACTCATACAGTTGAAGGTGCATGTAGTTTAAAGTCATCACAATAGAATTGAGTTTTATTTTACTGTTGAAAACTGCAGGATTTTTAAAAATCAGAATTACATAGAGAGCACTAATACGTGAATTCTGCTACCTTATCTCCAGTGGTAGAGGTCATATAAAGAAAATAACCTACTTGCCTCAACAAATCATCATAAAAAATCTAAAAACAGTTCATCTTTTAATAAATTTGACCTATTTGTGTAAATTTCTGTTTTGATTGGTTGATGTGATGGAATGTCCAGAACTTCCTTATTTCATCAAGACGGCCACTCTAACATGCAGTGCAACTACATATTCACAGAAGTAGGGGCCACCCACTAGAAGACAAAAACACGACCACAACAGCTTCTTATTAGTTTTTTTAATGGGACAAAAAAGAGCATGTTTGGTTTTTTGGGGTTTTTTTTTTAAGTAAAGAGAATATCTATTGAAATAAAGAGAATTTTTAACAACAAACAGAACTGATCAGCCATACTGACATTAGAATCACATTCACGTTAGACCATGCTAGATCAAATTTATTTCTTTTTTCTAAAGCTAATGACCCAGAACAAATTGACATGAATTGTTCATGAAAGAAACCAAGAGAAAAAAAAATCTACAGCAAAAGGAGTAAGGACAGGAGGAGTTTTCAACCAGTTTCGAGACATTAAATTGCATGATGACATCCCTCCATTTGACCGGGAAACTAGATGGAAATACACACTAAAGCGCAGTGACCACACTAACATCGTCAGAATGTTAAAAACTAGGAATGAAGTGGCAAAGAAAAAGAAGAAATTCACGACAACGTCCACATTATGCATGCAACGACTAGATAGTGAGCACATTGGGGGGGGGGGGGGGGGGGGGGTCTATTAAGATACACATATGAATACACACATTTGTTTATTACACAGGTGAAAGAAAGAGGAAACCACTGTAAAAAAAAAAATACACAGGAGGGCAAAGAGAACTAGGCAAAGCGTGAAGTGAAACAAACACCCGAATTTGGCGGGCTGAGCTATCCCATACCACAGCTGAGACGGGTTCACGGGGATGGTGCCCTTTAGGCTCTGGTCAGAGTTGGGCTGTGCCGTCGTCCCGGCCAGAGCGCTACCACCAACGCCACCATCACAACCACCGATTGACTGGGTGGATTTATTAGAAACGTGATTGAGTGGTGCGTCTGGGGCAGGGGCAAGCATTGCCAGGCAGTTATTGTACCTGGGGTCCTGGTTGGCTTCCTCCTTACTACACCGGAGGTCGCCTAGAAAGCCGGGGAGGAGGAGATGGAGGAGGATGAGGATGAAGAGGGGGAGGGGCAAGAAGAGGGATAAGACGTATAAAAGGGAAGAAAGAGGGAGGAGGAGGATATGGGGTAGGGATGAAGGAAGAGGATAAGATATATCAAGAAAGGAAAGAGGTGGAACGATGTGAATAGACAAGGATAAAGGACGATGGAAACATGAAGAAAAGATGGAAAAAAAAGTCAGAGAGATAATAAAAAGAGAAAGAGAGAAAGAGAGAGAGAGAGATTGAGAGATAGATTGAGAGAGAGAGAGAGAGAGAGAGAGAGAGAGAGAGAGAGAGAGAGAGAGAGAGAGAGAGAGAGAGAGAGACAGACAGACAGACAGACAGACAGACAGACAGACAGAGAGAGAGAGAGAGAGAGAGAGAGACAGACAGACAGACAGACAGACAGAAACAGAGAGAGGGAAAGATAGAGACAGCAACAGAGACAGAGAAAGAGAAAGACAGATATACAGAGAGAGGGAAAGAAAGAGAGACAGCAGGAGATTATCATATTTGAATCAAGTGTAGAGTACTATATCAACTAAATGCACAGACTACACTGCTACAGTAATCGCCGTAGGCTTTGATTTGATTTTAACCCACATCCACCGCTATGGTGATCTCAGGGGTTTAGGGGGATGTTTAATTTTAACCCACATCCACCGTTATGGTGCTCTCAGGGGTTTAGGGGCTGTTTAATTTTAGCCCACATCCACCGTTATGGTGCTCTCCAGGGCTTTAGGGGGATGTTTGATTTAACCCACATCCACCGTTATGGTGATCTCAGGGTTAAGGGGGTGTTTGATTTTAACCCACATCCTCCGCATGGTGATCTCAGGGTTTAGGGGTGTTTGATTTTAACCCCATCCACCCTTATGGTGATCTCAGGGGGGGTGTTTGATTTTAACCCCCCATCCACCGTTATGGTGATCTCAGGGGTTTAGGGGGTGTTTGATTTTAACCCACATCCACCGCTATGGTGATCTCAGGGGTTTAGGGGATGTTTGATTTTAACCCCCCATCCACCGCTATGGTGATCTCAGGGGTTTAGGGGATGTTTGATTTTAACCCCATCCACCGTTATGGTGATCTCAGGGTTTAGGGGGTGTTTGATTTTAACCCCCATCCACCGTTATGGTGATCTCAGGGGTTTAGGGGTGTTTGATTTTAACCCACATCCTCCGTTATGGTGATCTCAGGGGTTTAGGGGGTGTTTGATTTTGCCCCGACTGCACTGTAAACAGTCAAGGGTTTGCAGACAAGTGTTGTGATCCGCACATGGGACCTCCTCTTTAGTCTATCCGTCTCCAATCGAACTGGGTGTTGATCCACCTACCTGGACAGTTGTGTGTGGCCGAAATAAAAACCTTCCAAAAACACTGATTAGCTGATGAAATAAATTGATTGGAAAGCCAAAAATAATGTCTACTGGTATCATCCAGCAAAGGTGGCATTGAAATAAACAATGACAAAAAAAACACAACACAACACAACACAAGGTGATAAAGTTGTTGAAAAGATTACATAAAAAATAAAACAAATTTGTAAAGCAGCTTGTTTGACACACACACACAAAAAAGGAAATACCGTATTCTTCCTAATGAACGTCCATGCTTATCACCACCCCCCCCCCCTCCCCACCTGCCCAAACACACACGCACACACACACACACACACACACCCTCATTCTTCATACTGGTATCATATTTTATTAATAACACACCATATTACACATCGCACAATATATCAATAACACAGATCTAAACACAGGTAATAGATCGTTTTTTGTTTGCTTTATTGTTTACCCTGTTCACCATTGCTGTGATCTCAGGAATTAAGAGGAAACTAGATGTGAGTTTTAAATGAGGCACTAGATGTGAGAATTGATTGAGGCACTAGATAGGAAATTTGATTGAGACACTAGGTTTGAGGTTTGATTGAGGCACTAAATGTGAGAATTGATTGAGGCACTAGATAGGAAATTTGATTGAGGCTCTAGGTGTAAGATTTGATTGAGACACTAGGTTTGAGGTTTGATTGAGGCACTAGATGTGGGGTTTGATTGGGGCACTAGATGTGAGGTTGGATTGGCACTAGATGGGAGGTTTGATTGAGACACTAGATGTGAGCTTTGATTGAGGCACTAGATGTGAGGTTTGATTGACGATTAGATTTGAGGCTTGATTGAGGCATTAGATTTGAGGTTTGATTGATGCATTAGATTTGAGGCTTGATTGAGGCACTATATTTGAAGTTTGATTGGCACTAGATGGGAGGTTTGATTGAGGCACTAGATGTGAGCTTTGGTTTAGGCACTAGATGTGAGGTTTGATTGAGACACTAGATGTGAGGTTTGATTGAGACACTAGATGGGAGGTTTGATTGGGGCACTAGATGGGAGGTTTGATTGAGACACTAAATGGAATGGTTTGATTGAGACACTAGATGGGAGGTTTGATTGAGACACTAGATGGGAGGTTTGATTGAGACACTAGATGGGAGGTTTGATTGAGACACTAGATGTGAGGTTTGATTGAGACACTAAATGGAATGGTTTGATTGAGACACTAAATGGAATGGTTTGATTGAGACACTAGATGGGAGGTTTGATTGAGACACTAGATGGAATGGTTTGATTGAGACACTAGATGGAATGGTTTGATTGAGACACTAGATGGGAGGTTTGATTGAGACACTAAATGAATGGTTTGATTGAGACACTAGATGGGAGGTTTGATT
Source organism: Doris montereyensis (assembly GCA_037039925.1). NCBI lineage: Eukaryota > Metazoa > Mollusca > Gastropoda > Nudibranchia > Dorididae > Doris > Doris montereyensis. The sequence continues at coordinate 155,331 of JAXRKP010000773.1, read as the reverse complement.
AAGGCACTAGATGGGAGGTTTGATTAAGGCACTAGAAGGAGGTTTGATTGAGGCACTAGATGGGAGGTTTGATTGAGGCACTAGATGTGAGGTTTTATTGAGGCACTAGATGTGAGCTTTGATTGAGACACTAGATGGGAGGTTTGATTAAGGCACTAGATTGGAGGTTTGATTGAGGCACTAGAAGGGAGGTTTGATTGAGACACTAGATGGGAGGTTTGATTGAAGCACTAGATGTGAGGTTTGATTGAGAGATTAGATTGGAGGTTTGATTGAGGCACTAGATGGGAGCTATGGTTGAGGCACTAAATGAGAGGTTTGATTCAGGTACTAGATTTGAGGTTTGATTAAGGCACTAGATGGGAGATTGAGGCACTAGATGGGAGGTTTGATTGAGGGACTAGATGGGAGGTTAGATTGAGACACTAGATGGGAGGTTAGATTGAGACACTAGATGGGAGGTTAGATTGAGACACTAGATGGGAGGTTTGATTGAGGCATTAGATGGGAGGTTTGATTGAGACACTAGATGGGAGGTTAGATTGAGACACTAGGTGGGAGAGGTTTGATTGAGGCATTAGATGGGAGGTTTGATTGAGGCACTAGATGGGAGGTTTGATTGAGACACTAGATGGGAGGTTAGATTGAGACACTAGATGGGAGGTTTGATTGAGGCACTAGATGGGAGGTTTGATTAAGGCACTAGATGTGAGGTTTATTGAGGCACTAGATGTGAGCTTTGATTGAGACACTAGATGGGAGGTTTGATTGAGACACTAGATGGGAGGTTTGATTAAGGCACTAAATGGGAGGTTTGATTGAGACACTAGATGGGAGGTTTGATTAAGGCACTAGATGGGAGATTGAGGCACTAGATGGGAGATTGAGGCACTAGATGGGAGGTTTGATTGAGGCACTAAATGGGAGGTTTGATTGAGGCATTAGATGGGAGGTTTGATTGAGACACTAGATGGGAGGTTAGATTGAGACACTAGGTGGGAGGTTTGATTGAGGCATTAGATGGGAGGTTTGATTGAGGCACTAGATGGGAGGTTTGATTGAGACACTAGATGGGAGGTTAGATTGAGACACTAGATGGGAGGTTTGATTGAGACACTAGATGGGAGGTTTGATTAAGGCACTAAATGGGAGGTTTGATTGAGACACTAGATGGGAGGTTTGATTAAGGCACTAGATGGGAGATTGAGGCACTAGATGGGAGATTGAGGCACTAGATGGAGGTTAGATTGAGACACTAGGTGGGAGGTTTGATTGAGGCATTAGATGGGAGGTTTGATTGAGGCACTAGATGGGAGGTTTGATTGAGGCACTAAATGGGAGGTTTGATTGAGACACTAGATGGGAGGTTTGATTGAGGCACTAGATGGGAGGTTAGATTGAGACACTAGATGGGAGGTTAGATTGAGACACTAGATGGGAGGTTTGATTGAGCGAGGCGAGCATGGTTTGATGAATTGGCTGCAATAGATTTCATTTTTTGTTCTTATAATAAACACTCCCTCTATTGCAATTTCATTCACCCATCCCCCTGCTACAGCATTTATTAAGAAGAATACTGATATCTATATAGAAAAGAAACCAATCACATACGACCATGAAAATCCCAAACATTGGAGAAAAGAAAAATGGAGGCACGGACTAAATTAAGTAGCGAATAAAATGGAAATGGATTTGAATAGAAAATGAGAGAATACATTTTGAAATATTTTGAATCGACAATAAATGTATGAGGTTGAAAAGGTGTTTAGACAAGACGGACAACAAGGAACTCACCGATGTCTTCTCTGTGACGTAAGTAGACGGAAAGTAACCCTCCTCCCCTTGAAATCGACCCTGAGGGAGAAAAGATGGAATCTCGTTCATTGCAATTCACACCGTTATCCATGTGCATCTCAGGGTCAAATTAAAGAGAAACCAAACTATCAAAATGAAAGACAGGTGACACAACGAAATGAAAGAAGTAGGACCTAACAGTCATACCCTACAAACACCAGTGAAAAAAAAGTATGCAGCATTTCTAATCGATAACTTTTTATCCGTATAAACGCATACAGATATCATGTGCAAAATCATTTTTTGTTTCAAAGCGTTGTTGATCACGACGACACTGGTTCACAGGTGGGGTCTTTTCCCAACGTTGCACTTTTAGAACAGGTACTTCACTTTACTTTCCTCACTTGACTCAGGTATAAATGAGTACCCAGCTATAGGTAGAGAAAGATCCTGTCAGAGCGTTAGTACGAAAAGCTTTAACAGGCTTGTACACTGTATGCTTCCCCCGGGAATTGAGGAAGGCTTTGAATGAAATAGCCTGCTAGGGATAAACGATGTACAGTCGGTGAACCTGCACTTGAGTGTGGATACAGACTATAAATCCATCTTTACCTTTAACCATCAGCTGCTTTTCAAATGATTGCTAATGAAGGGCAAGTCACAAGACCATTTCACAGTTCTTGTAGTCCCGTTCCATTTAGGCCTTTTTCCCCCCTTTTGTTCCCATCATTCAACTATTCCTCGTTTGATTTCCTATCGGCTCACATAGCATCAAAGAGTCCGTAGTTATGTAGTTATGTGAGCAGCTCCTAAAATCCTGGAACAGCTGCCAGATGATAACACGATCACCATGAGCTCTAGCTTTGGGGTCAAAATCCAGCACTAGCTTTGGGGGTAAATCCTATTTCCATTTCAAGTTGCGACCCTCGGAAAAAAAAAATTGGTACAATAGATAACACGTAAATTTACACACTATTTGGGGTCACCAAGGTGAGACCAAGGTGTAAATTGGTACCAGCACTAGCTTTGGGGTAAAAGACCAAGCTGCAAATTGGTACCAGCACTAGCTTTGGGGGTAAAAGACCAAGGTGCAAATTGGTACCAGCACTAGCTTTGGGGGGGTGCAAAAGACCAAGGTGCAAATTGGTACCAGCACTAGCTTTGGGGGTAAAAGACCAAGGTGCAAATTGGTACCAGCACTAGCTTTGGGGTAAAAGACCAAGTGCAAATTGGTACCAGCACTAGCTTTGGGGGTAAAAGACCAAGGTGCAAATTGGTACCAGCACTAGCTTTGGGGGTAAAAGATCAAGGTGCAAATTGGTACCAGCACTAACTTTGGGGGTAAAAGACCAAGGTGCAAATTGGTACCAGCACTAGCTTTGGGGGTAAAAGGGGGGTGGGGGTAAAAGAGGTGCAAATTGACCAGCACTAGCTTTGGGGTAAAAGATCAATGTGCAAATTGGTACCAGAGCTGGGGTAAAAGACCAATGTATCCAGATAGCTTGAGGGTGGGGATGGGGACAAACAGCAATGTATCCAGATAGTAACCGGGGAACAAAAAAAAAAACCAACCTGAACTTCATCACCCCCTTTGAAATTTCAAAATAGTAAATTAGGTAAGAGCATTGCGTGTAAATACAAGTACAAGAAATATAAAGAAGAGAGCCACACAATATTTAAAAAAAAAAAACCCAATGTTATCAGACATGCCAACTTTTTAGAATCAAAATTCAAGAGAGATCTGTATCACTATCATCATAGTCCTGTAGTAGTACATCGCTGGACTGGCAAGACAGCGTTTTGGAGTTTGAGTCCTGTATGGTAACTACCTATATATCTAAGGGTTTATTTTTCAAAAGTATATCGAGCCATTATAGTCTTGCAGACTATTCATCCTCTGATTCTTTAAAACATGAGTGAAAAATTTCACAGGTGCCATGTGCATGTTGTGCAAGTAACATACCATAGCTGTTATTAAAAAATGTGAGCCCCTCCCTCCCCCTGATAGGCTCTAGCCAAATAATTACTCAAACACACACACACGCGCACACACACAAACAATAAAAGAAAACAACCCAAGAACAGGCGAAAACAAGTGAATCATCTCTTTTTTTGTTTATCTTCATTTCTTCACATTCAAATCCATCTCTTCTCACCAAACATTCTTCATCCTCTTTTATCGCAGTCACTAATTTCCATCATATTTTTCATGTTTTCTTACTCACTTTCTTCCATGGCATTTTATTTTGCAGTCACTTTACTTCCCTCAAACATTTTACTATAACTACAATATTCCCTAATGTTCTCTTCAAGTATGCCAACCCCCCCCTCCCTCCCCCCTCCCTCCCTCTCTCCTCCCTCTCTCTCCCTCCCTCTCTCTGTCTGTCTGTCTGTCTGTCTCTCTCTCTCTCTCTCTCTCTCTCTCTCTCTCTCTCTCTCTCTCTCTCTCTCTCTCTCTCTCTCTCTCTCTCTCTCTCTCTCTCTCTCCCTCTCTCCCTCCCTCTCTCCCCCTCCCTCCCCCTCCCCTTAGATTCTAGATATTTCTCGTTTGTTGTCTGACGAAGGGTTAAACCCAAACGTCACGTGTTTGTTCTGTCTTTATTAGTGGAGTTGTCACTTATTGTCATATGTCCTTTGACTTCCCTCCACTGTGGCTCCTTCAGACATTCACATTATAGGGTCGTGACTTTCCCAGCTCCACATTATAGGTTGTGACTCCCCAGCCAAACAAGGTCTACCTATACATTATAGGGTCGTGACTTAAACAAGGTCACATACATTATAGGGTTGTGACTCTTCCCAGCCAAACAAGGTCTACCTATACATTATAGGGTTGTGACTCTTCCCAGCCAAACAAGGTCTACCTATACATTATAGGGTGTGACTCTTCCCAGCCAAACAAGGTCTACCTATACATTATAGGGTCGTGACTCTTCCCGGCCAAACAAGGTCTACCTATACATTATAGGGTTGTGACTCTTCCCAGCCAAACAAGGTCTACCTATACATTATAGGGTTGTGACTCTTCCCAGCCAAACAAGGTCTACCTATACATTATAGGGTTGTGACTCTTCCCAGCCAAACAAGGTCTACCAAACAAAGGTAATATTATAGGGTTGTGACTCTTCCCAAAACAAGGTCTACCTATATATTATAGGGTCGTGACACATAACAGCCAAACAAGGTCTACCTATATATTAAAGGGTCGTGACACATAAACTGTCCACCTATATATTATAGGTCGTGACTCTTCCTGGCCAAACAATGTCTACCTATATATTATAGGGTTGTGACTCTTCCCAGCCAAACAAGGTCTACCTATACATTATAGGGTTGTGACTCTTCCCAGCCAAACAAGGTCCATATATTATAGGGTTGTGACTCTTCCCAGCCAAACAAGGTCTACCTATATATTATAGGGTCGTGACACATAACAGCCAAACAAGGTCTACCTATATTAAAGGGTCGTGACACATAACGGCCAAACAATGTCTACCTATATATTATAGGTCGTGACTCTTCCCAGCCAAACAATGTCTACCTATACATTATAGGGTCGTGGCTCCTCCTGATCCAATGATTGCATGCCCTTTATTTATGGCCATGGCCTTTAGACGGTTTAAATAATCGGCCGCCAAAAATAGGAAACACTGAAGCAAGGGGGGAAAAAGAGAAATATCTACCATCCACCAGCTGTCGTTGGGCTTCTTCAAAATGATGACCACGTCACCCACAGCAAAGTGGAGCACTGGTTTAAAAGAGCTGGGCGGAGGAGGGTGCCCCTGGTAACTTTGCTTGGCTTCACCCTTGAGAACTGTGACAGTGAAGGGGAAAGGGAAAGGAGGGGAAAAAGAGAGAGAGAGAGAGGGAGAAAGAATTAGTGAGACATTTGTCAGGGGAGAGAAAAAAACAATAAGCTGCACACAGACTGAAATCAGATGATTGACAACAATGAATCGCTGGCTAGATGCTGGATTTAGATTGGCCAAATTGAATGTGATCACCTGAGTGCGCTTATTTGTACTGTACTGAACAAACTTCCGAAGAACCTACTAGGCCGGGCAGTGGACAGGTAAGCACCTGTACGGGGATATTGGCGGTCCCCGCCCTCTACGAGTCTCTTCCTGCTTGGCAGGCGGGTCTTCGCTGACTTAAGGCTAAGAGAGTTAACCCTGACAGAAAATAACCTGCTGCCTTGTGGGCCAGTCTTGGTTGACCAAAGGCTAAGGGAGTTAACCCTAACAGAAAATAGCAACCTGCTGCCTTGCATGCTGGTCTTGGGTGACCTAAGACTGAGGGAGTTAACCCTGACAGAAAATAACAAGGCCTGGTAGGGCCTCAAGGTGGCCACCCCACCATCTACCTAGGGTACAGTGGGCCAATCCCCTGCTTATCCAAAACCAAACTGATTCAGAGAAATAAATACCATATACCCGGCTTGATCTTTCAACGACAAACATGGAAACGAACATGGACTGTGATTTTTGGAACATGGAATATTAAGACAAGAAATGGAAAAGAGATAGAATTAGTTGAAGAAAAGAAAAAAATCAGAGTAGACATTTTGGCCATTACAGAAACAAAGAAAAAGGACAAAGAATAAAAATGTAGGATCAAATCATACATTAATCTTCTCAGGAGTAGATGTCAAAGATAGAGCTAGAGTAGAAGTACGCTCCTAATGCATAATAGGCATGAAAAGCTATTAGAAAGTTGGAAATTTATAAGTCCACCGCTATTAGAAGTAAATATTCAACCAAAAGGAAGAGAAAATTAAATTATTAATAGCTTATGGACAAAACAAAGATTCAACTAAAGAAGAAAATGATATCCTCTAAAACAATTTACAAATTGGTGCAGAAAATCTAAAACCCAAACAGGAACTCATGCTTTTAGGAGATTTAAACGTTAGAGTAGGCAACAATGTAGAAACGTCAGGAGGAGTAATAGGTAAAGAAGGAGAGAAAACAACTTCACCAAATGGAGAGATACTAATAGAGTTTTGCCTAAAGAATGACATGAAAATAGCCAACACTTTTTTCCTCGTAAAGATATTCACAAACATACAAGAGTAATTGAAGACATGTGAAAAGTCAATGATAGACTACATAATAGTAAGCAGCTCCTTTTTTACAGTACATTAGATGCAAGAGTAAGCAGAGGAACTGAAATATTTAGTGATCACCACCTAGTGATTGCCAAAATAAGATTACTGTCTGAAGAAAACAAACAGAAAAGAAAAGAGAAGAAAGCTCCTAAACTCAAACTAGAGGAACTGAATAAACCAATAGTAAAACAGACATACCAATCTAGGATAAAAAGATTTATCAGTGAATGGCAGATGGATCTGAATGATAGCACAATAGAAGAAAAGTGGCAAATGTATAAAGAAACACTCCTCAGTTGTACTGAAGAGGCCTGTGGTAGGAAACAAATTAAGGGAGATATGAAAAGAACAGCATGGTGGAATGAGAATATCAAGATTAAGATCAAAGAAAAAAGGATGCCTGGAAGAAATACTTTTAAACAAAGAGACCAGAGAGTAAAAGAACTATCGCCAAAGAGGAAATGAGGAAAGCAAAACAGTAACAATGGGAAGAGTTTGGACAAAGACTTCAAGAAAGCTATAAAGGAAATTAAAAGCTGTTCTGGGGCAACGAAAAGCATCAGAAAGCCCCAAGCATGCCCATTACGACAAATTAAGAACGCTAAAGGAGAAATAATGAAAGAAGACAGCGAAATCATGGAAACATGGAGAAAGTATTTTCAACAATTACATAATCCCTCCAGAACATATGAAACAAGGAGTAAAGATCAATTAGTAACAATTACAAATAATCCAGAGGAGATAGCTGAAGATGTAGATATCTCAATGGAAGAAATCCAAACAGCTATAAGAAAAGTGAAATTATCAAGCTTATCCAGAAATGATTAAAAACTAAGGGAGAGAGGCAGACAAACTACTACATGCAATATGCCAACAAGCATGGATTGAAGAACATCAGAGTGGATTTAGACCAAGAAGAAGTGTACAAGACCACATATTTACAATTAGACAAATAATAGAAAAATTCCTTGGGAGAAACGTTGACTTGCACCTGTGTTTTATTGACTTAGAAAAGGCATTTGACACTGTGAGGAGGGACAAACTATGACATTCCTTAAAAGAACACAATGTAGAGCAAAATTTAATAGAAGCCATTAAAAGATTTTACAATAAAACAACATGTGCAGTGAGAGCAGCTGGAAATGTATTTGAAGAATTTGATGTAGATATAGGAGTAAGACAGGGTTGTATCCCAAGTCCTCTTTTGTTTATCACATTTATGGATTCAGTCGCAAAGGCATCCTCAAAAAGGAAGAAAATGAATGTAGGTATGTGGAAGCTCAAACCAGTAAATGTATCAATGCTTTCATTTCCGATGATTTAGTTCTGTTTGGAAAGTCAGAAAGTGACCTTCAGTCGAATATCAACATGATGAACAATGAACTAAGTAAAAGAGGAATGAAAGTAAATGCAAAGAAAACCAAAACAATGCTAGTAACTAGGGAAGCTAAAACACAAAATCTTAAATTGGCCAGAGAGAATTCAGAACAAATTCAAAGCTACAATTACCTAGGGGTAATTATTAACTCAGAGGAAAAAACTAAGAGAGGAAATCAGCCAGAGAATCCAAAAGGTAATGACAATATATAACCATCTAGGAAAGGCATTTACAGCTAAAAATGAATTGTCAACAAAACCAAAGTGGCATTATACAATACAGTTTATTGCCCTACTCTCTTCTATGGCAGCGAAACCTGGACCTTAGTAGAGAATACAGTAGAGTATAAGCAACTGAAAAGAAATATCTAAGAAGAGTAGTAGGGAAACTAAAAGAGACAAAATCAGAAACACAACAATAAGAGATCAAACCAAAGCAGATGGCATAAAAACTAAGATAGAAATAAATCAACTGAGATAGTTTAGGCATGTAAACAGAATGAATGACAATAGAATAGCTAAATCAATATACAGTGCTAATGCCCAAGGTAAAAGGCCAAAAGGCAAACCTCAGAGAAAATGGGAAGAAGATATAAAAGAGACATCAAACCATAGATTTTAACTTTTTTGGAAGGAAACAGAAAATGCCAGGACAGGGCATCCTGGAGAAAGATCATCTCGGGCATCTGAACCCATATACCGAAAGGTAGAACGGCAACTGATAAAGAAAGAAAAAAACCTACTTAGATATACAGTTATGTGCAAGAAATGTATAACCAATATAGCAAAAAATGTATAACCAATATAGCAAAAATGTATAACCAATATAGCAAAAAATGTATAACCAATACAGCAAAATATAACCAATAAGCAAAAAATGTATAACCAATATAGCAAAATAATCAATATAGCAAAATATAACCAATATAGCAAAAAAAAATGTATAATCAATATAGCAAAATATGTATAACCAATACAGCAAAATTCTAATATAACAGAGACTATAGCCAATATAAACCGATATATAGCCAAAAATGTATAACCAATATAGCCAAAAATGTATAACCAATATAGCCAAAATCACCATGGAGCCACACACACACAAAAATAACAAAAAACAAAAACAAACAGAACCTGTTAAGAATTTTCTTTTAGAAGAGGGAAAACCATTAATGAATGAGGAAAAATATTTGTTTGAATCCTTATTATGAACCAGAAAGGGACGACAACGTTCTGGGGGACGAGCAGGAGCTGTTGATTAGAGGTAAGACATGGACCATGTACTTTGAAACCTTTCTTTACATGGAAATTGCTTCAACACTATGGCCCTCCATGCCTAAATAATATTATTTATTATTATTATTATTATTATTATTATTATTATTATTATTATTATTATATTATTATTATTATTATTATTATTATTTGTTTTCAACAAAACATGCCTTTAAAATGGCTTTTGTTGACTGTATCAACAATATACTTGAATTTAACACTAACAATTAATTGCTTCAACACTTTATGGCCCTCCATGCCTTTCATTGAAATTTACCTTGTATTATTATTATTATTATTATTATTATTATTATTATTATTATTATTATTATTATTATTATTATTATTATTATTATTATTATTATTATTATTACTTTTCAACAATGAACATGCCTTTAAAATGGCTTTTGTTGACTGTATCAACAATATACTTGAATTTAACACTAACAATTAATTGCTTCAATGAATGTTATGCCATCCATGCCTATCATTGAAATTTACCTGTCCGTATGCAGTGATCTCAGGTTTTTAAGAAGAAACAGCAAGATGAAAGATATTCTAAAGAATTCTAAAAAAAAAATTGAACCTACCAGCAGTACCCGCTAACCACCCACCACTGGTTTTCTAAGAATGTAGAGCCATTCTAAGATATTTTTAGAAGATTTAGAGACTATATAAGGTTTTCAACGAGATTCTACCAAGGATTTCTATGAGATTCTATCAAGGTTTTCTTGGAGATTCTACAAGGTTTTCTAGATCTACATGGTTTTCTAAGAGATTCTAGAGGATTTCTAAGATATTTTACAAGGTTTTCTAGAGACTATACAAGGTTTTCAACGAGATTCTAGAAGGTTTTCTAGAGACTATAAGGTTTTCTTGGAGATTCTACAAGGTTTTCTAAGACACTATACAAGGTTTTCCAAGAGACTATACAAGGTTTTCTAGAGACTATACAAGGTTTTCTAGAGAATCTACAAGGTTTTCTAAGAGACTATACAAGGTTTTCCAGGAGACTATACAAGGTTTTCTAGGAGACTGTACAAGGTTTTCTAGGAGACTGTACAAGGTTTTCTAGGAGATTCTACAAGGTTTTGTAGGAGACTATACAAGGTTTTGTAGGAGACTATACAAGGTTTTCTAGAGACTATACATGGTTTTCTTGGAGATTCTAAGAGGTTTCTTACAGACTTTCCAAAATTCTAAGAGATTTTACGCAGGTTTTCTGGGAGATTTTTAAATATTCTAGAAGATTCACCAGGTTTTCTGGGAGATTTTCAAAATTAAGGAAAATCCCTGCAGAACGTTTTGTCCCTTTGTCACAAATTATCAACTTCAGAGATTCAAATAATTTCTTTGATACAGAAACAATGCTACTGTGGGGTTTTTTTTTTAATTTCCTTAATGGAAGTTAAGTTGTAGAAATAAGTATGTCAGGCTAAGTCACTGATGAGTAGAAATTCTAGGAGCAAATTATTTTAAATGGGAGATTCTAGGAGATATTAGGAGAACACTTTTTTTCTAGGAGATTCTAGGAGAAAAACTTTTTCCAGGACTTTTTAGGAAAAATATTTTTCTAGGAGATTTTGGGAGATAAAAATCTTTTTCTAGGTGATTCTAAGACATTTTAGGAGAAGAAAATTTTCTAAGAGATTCTAGAAGATTTTAGGGGAAAAACTTTGTTCTGTGAGATTATAGGATTCTAGGTGATGCAGGATAATACACTATCGGGCGATGTGGGGCAATACTGGAACTTAAGGGTTAAAAAAGAAGGAGAAATAGAGAGAAATGCAAAATCAACTTACGGTTTGTGAGAAATGGCTTGCCAATGCATTCTTTATGCACAGCATTTTTGGTTTCTGTGTTTGAAACAGCAGAAAAAACATAAGAATGACTTTATAACGAAACCATGTTAAAGATTAATTGGTTTATAAAAGAAAAGCTGAGAACAAAAGACAATTTCTATGATCAATAAGTAAAAAGAAACAAAGAATTTCATTTGATTTGGTTTTACCCACATCCACGACTAAGGGAATGTCAGGGTTTTGATAGGATTTTTAATTTTGCCCGGACTGCCCTGAAAACAGCCAAGGGATCTTTAACACACACAGAATGGTCCTCCTTGTGATAGATGGGATTAGGTGTGGATCCACCTACCGGGAACAGGGGGAGTACATTTTACCTGAAAAAACTTGAGAAAAACATTTCAACCTACCAAAGCTTGAACCCGCCACCTTCTGGTTGAGAGGCTGATACCCTGCCCCTGGACTACTAAGTCCCCCTAATAAACAAAATGCTTAGTACAGATCAAAACACAAAGCCAACAGAAAGCATCGATGACCGGAAACAGTCGATCGGCGACGTGATGATCCGTTATTCAAAGCATTGTGCTGCTTACCACCAGTGCCAGTGTCAATAGTTGTTCACACTTGACTTCCATCTCCCTAACAATCACCTATATCTTCCCACAGTATCATGTTTCCTCCGCAACTTCCCTCCCATTCATGTTTCTCCGCAACTTCCTCCCATTCATGTTTCTTCCGTAACTTCCTCCCATTCATGTTTCTTCCGCAACTTCCCTCCCATTCATGTTTTCTTCAATATTTTCCCTCAGAAATACTTTCTTTTCTTATATGTGCATGTACTTTCCTGAATCTTGGAATTTTCTCTTTTTCCCCCTGACTTTCCTATCAGGCAACTCTGCACATAAATGTTAAGCATTTTGCATAACTTGAGACACAGCACAGTCGGTACAGAGCCTGACCACAACTCAGGAAACTCAAACGGCGGCTCCCAATCTTGGAAAAAATTTGGCCCTCCTGTCCACCCAAAAGCAAAATGAGCAGCTAGGTCTACTCAGATTTGGTGCAAGTAAAGTCGGCATAAAAAACAGCCCAAAACTTTCACATCATGGCCACATGCTTAGAGAAGTGCGGATTCTACTCCTGCTTACCCTTGGCTCAACTCTGAGCATACGTGTATCTACTGAGCATATGTGTATCTACTGGGCATACGTGTATCTACTGAGTATATGTGTATCTACTGGGCATTATCTACTGAGCGTGTATCTACTGAGCATATGTATCTACTGGGCATACTGGAGCATATCTACTGAGCATATGTGTATATGTACTGGGCATACGTGTATCTACTGAGCATACGTGATTTCACCCTTGCATACGTGAGCATTGACAGGTTTATCTACTGGAGACATCACATTTCTACTGAGCATATAATTATCTACTTTAACATTTCAAACTCACCTTGCACAGCCGGGTAGTAACGACTCCATTTACCAAAAGAAAAAAATTTTTCAAATAACGGCTGGCAATAGACAGGTTTTCAGAAGAAGAAGTAAACAAACAACAACACATCAGAAATAATTTGAAAGATGGAAAATCAAGCATCAAACTCAACTGTGCACAGATATATCCTCACTGTTGGTCACTACCCATGCATAGAAAGAGACAACGTTGTTTCAATTATTATCTTACATTGGACATCTTACATTAGACATATTATGATTAGAAAAGAAGAAGAAGTAAACAAACAAGACAACACATCAGCACACCGCAATTTGAAAGATGGACATCTTAATAAAAACAAAACTACAATGAACAGATATATCTTACTGTTGGTCACTTACCCATTGACATAGAACATTAGACATCTTATATTAGACATCTTACATTAGACATCTTACATTGGACATCTTACATTAGACATCTTACATTAGACATCTTACATTGGACATCTTACATTAGACATCTTACATTAGACATCTTACATTGGACATCTTACATTAGACATCTTACATTAGACATCTTACATTAGACATCTTTACATTGGACATCTTACATTAGACATCTTACATTAGACAACTTACATTAGACATCTTACATTAGACATCTTACATTGGACATCTTACATTAGACAACTTACATTAGACATCTTACATTGGACATCTTACATTAGACAACTTACATTAGACATCTTACATTGGACATCTTACATTAGACAACTTACATTAGACATCTTACATTGATTGGACATCTTACATTAGACAACTTACATTAGACATCTTACATTGGGCAACTTACATTAGACATCTATTACATTAGACATCTTACATTACATTAAACAACATCTTACATTAGACAACTGCTGAAGGCAGACCTACATTAGAAAGTGGGAAGTAGATATAAAAGAGGCACTTAAGCAAAAGTTTACATTGACAGAAGGAAACAGAAAATGCCAGCACAAGACAGCTTGCAGAGAGATCATGTTGGGCATCTAAACCCATATACTAAAAGGTAGAATGGTAACTGATAAAGAAAGAAAGAATAAAAGAAAGAAAGAAAGAAAGAAAGAAAGAAAGAATAAAAGAAAGAAAGAAAGAAAGAAAGAAAGAAAGAATAAAAAAGAAAGAAAGAAAGAAAGAAAGAAAGAAAGAAAGAATGAAAGAAAGAAAGAATGAAAGAATAAAAGAAAGAAAAAAAGAAATGAAAGAATGAAAGAATGAAAGAAAAAAGGAAAGAAAGAAAGAATGAGAGAAAAAGAAAGAATGAAAGAAAGAATGAATGAATGAAAGAAAGAATGAAAGAAAGAAAGAAAAAAAAGAAAAAAAAGAAAGAAAGAAAGAAAGAAAGAAAAAAGAAAGAAAGAAAAAAAGAAAAAAAAGGAAGAAAGAAAGAATTGAAATGATATAAAATTATGGGAGATGACAGAGAAGGTATTTGTAAGATGATGGAGAAAGAATAAAGCTTTTCTAAAATTGCTCTTTAAGTGGATGGATAGCAAAGAGCAGTGAGGATATACTTTCATGCTTCTCTCTAAAGAAACATGAGGGCTAGAGAAAACTAGGATTTGAACCCAAAACCTCATAGTCTGTCTAAAATAGACACCATGTGTTAAGTCATCTGAGCATGAGTCAACTGAGCATGAAGTTAAAAACCAAATTAAGACCCCAAAATCTACGGGAGCGTATAAAGCATTTTACGTAACAAAGTGATTAAGATTTTGGTAAATGATTTTCTCGGGTTGAATCCTAGCTTGCTAGGCCTGGCATTATGCTCCCTGTACCAGAGATCCCTAACACGTATTTTCCCTAGGTGCATATGAGTACCAGCAGCATCGGCTTGGGAGCAAAACCTGCAACAGAATATCGTCCTGTCCCATCCTGAAAGCAATACATTACTTGCATCACTTGTATTAACTGTTTCACTTCATCCATCCCATAGAAATTGAAATGAGTTTCAGCTCTGTGAGCCGTAACGGCTTGGAAAGAATTTTACTTTAGTTAATTGATAGAACCAAAATATGAAAAAGACAACAAGTTAGACACGATGATGGCAAGGAGTTGCCTCAACCTACCTGAGAAGCTTGCAATAAACGTCACACTCTTGGGGCTTTTCAAATGTATGCATGATAAAATATAATGTACCTCCGGCAGGATTGCTGTAATGTCTCTGTTAGACAAAACGAGAGACATAAATAGAAAAATTAAAAATTAAAGAAAAGAAAATAGCTTGCAGTTATAACTTAAAAATCTCTTTCCAAAAGCAAAAACTTTCCTTACAAGATATGGGTTTGCAAGCATATGGTAATTTATGACCAATTATGGACAAGAAGCAAAGGAAATGTTTGTTTCATTGAACAATACCTCAAATTTGACATTTACCAGTAAATTGTATTTGTTTCACTGGTCTTAACTTTAAATTGTGTTTGTTTCATTAGTCTTAACTTTAAATTGTGTTTGTTTCAATGGTCTTAACTTTAAATTGTGTTTGTTTCATTACTTTAAACTGTGTTTGTTTCATTACTTTAAACTGTGTTTGTTTCATTACTTTAAACTGTGTTTGTTTCATTATTTTAAATTGTGTTTGTTTCATTACTTTAAACTGTGTTTGTTTCATTACTTAAACTGTGTTTGTTTCATTACTTTAAACTGTGTTTGTTTCATTAGTCTTAACTTTAAATTGTGTTTGTTTCATTGATCATAACTTTAAATTGTGTTTGTTTCATTGCGTTAAATTGTCTTTGTTTCATTACTTTTAACTTTAAATTGTATTTGTTTCATTACTTTTAACTTTAAATTGTGTTTGTTTCATTGACCTTAACTTTAAATTGTGTTTGTTTCATTGACCTTAACTTTAAATTGTGTTTGTTTCATTGAGCTTAACTTTAAATTGTGTTTGTTTCATTGACCTTAACTTTAAATTGTGTTTGTTTCATTAATCTTAACTATAAATTGTGTTTGTTTCATTGGTCTTAACTTTAAATTGTGTTTGTTCCATTAGTCTTAACTTTAAATTGTATTTGTTTCATTGACGCTGCTAACTTAAATTGTGTTTGTTTCATTGGTCTAAATTAAGTTTAAATTGTGTTTGTTTCATTGTCTTAACTCTAAATTGTGTTTGTTTCATTAGTTTAACTTTAAATTGTGTTTGTTTCATTGATCTTAACCCAAATTGTGTTTGTTTCAATAGTCTTAACTTTAAACTAGTGTTTGTTTCATTAGTCTAAAATTAAATTGTGTTTGTTTAGATTTAGTCAACTTTAAATAGTGTTTGTTTCATTAATCTTAATTGTGTTTGTTTCTTAATCTTAACTCTAAATTGTTTGTTTCATTGGTCAGAAATCTAAATTGTGTTTGTTTCATTGGTCAGAACTCTAAATTGTAGTCGTTTTATTGGTCGTACCTTTAAATTTTGTTTGTTTCATTGCTTGTCATTTTAAATTGTGTTCGTTTATTTGGTCTCAACTTTAAATTGTGTTTGTTAATTTGGTATTAACTTTAAATTGTGTTCGTTTATTTGGTCTGAACTCTAAATTGACTTTGTTTTATTGGTCAGAACTCTAAATTGACTTTGTTTTATTGGTCAGAACTCTAAATTGAGTTTGTTTCATTAGTCTTAACTCTAAATTGTTTGTTTCATTGGTCAGAACTCTAAATTGTGTTTGTTTCATGGGTCAGAACTCTAAATTGTAGTCGCTTTTATTGGTCGTACCTTTAAATTTTGTTTGTTTCATTGCTTGTCATTTTAAATTGTGTTCGCTTTATTTGGTCTCAACTTTTAAATGTGTTTGTTTATTTGGTATTAACTTTAAATTGTGTTCGTTTATTTGGTCTTAACTTTAAATTGTATTTGTTTCATTGGTGTTAACTTTAAATTGTGTTTGTTTCATTGATGTTAATTTTAAATTGTGTTTGTTTCCTTGGTGTTAAATTTAAATTGTGATTGTTTCATTGGTCTTAACTTTAAATTGTGTTTGTTTCATTGATCGGACTTTGAATTCTGTTTGTTTCATTGATCGTTACTTTAAATTGTGTTTGTTTCATTCATCGTAACTTTATATTGTGTTTGTTTCATCAGTCTTAACTTTAAATTTTGTTTGTTTCATTGGTCTTAACTTCAAATTTTGTTTGTTTCATTGGTCTTAACTTTAAATTTTGTTTGTTTCATTAGTCATAACTTTAAATTGTGTTTGTTTCATTGGTCTTGACTTGAAATTGTGTTTGTTTCATTGATCTTAACTTTAAATTTTGTTTGTTTCATTGATCGTAACTTTTACATATTGCTTGTTTCATTGATCGTAATTTCAAATTTTGTATATTTCATTGGTTTTAACTTTAAATTATGCTTGTTTCATTGATCGTAACTGTACATATTGTTTGTTTCATTAGTCTTAACTTTAAATTGTGTTTGTTTCATTCAGTGTAACTTTAAATTTTGTTTGTTCCATTAGTCTGAACTTTAAATTGTGCTTTTTTCATTGATCTTAACTTTAAATTTTGTTTGTTTCATTAGTCTGAACTCTAAATTAAGCCTGTTTCTTTGCTCTGAACTCTAAATTGAATTTGCTTCATTCGCCTGGACTCTAAATTGTGTTTGTTTCATTGGTCATAACTTTAAATTGTGTTTGTTTCATGGGTCGTTTCATTGATCTTAACTTTAAATTGTGTTTGTTTCATTGGTTTTAAATTGTGTTTGTTTCATTGGTCTTAACTTTAAATTGTGTTTGTTTCATTAGTCTTAACTTTAAATTGTGTTTGTTTCATTGTTTAACTTAAATTGTGTTTGTTTCAACTCTAAATTGTGTTTGTTTCATTAGTCTTAACTCTAAATTGTGTTTGTTTCATTAGTCTTAACTCTAAATTGTGTTTGTTTCAAGCGTAAAAATTGTGTTTTTTCAACTTTCTTTCCTAACTCTAAATTGTGTTTGTTTCATTGACCCTAAACTCTAAATTGTGTTTGTTTCATTGACCTTAACTCTAAAT